>JARVZY010001451.1:0-46824 GCA_030686995.1 Artemisia argyi
CGAGACTTAAACCCATAACCTCTAGGTTAATGGGCCACTCATATACCGCTGGCCAAGAGGCCTTTGTTTCAGCTTTTATGCAGTTATGAACAACTATTTATCTAGCAACAAAAGATTGATTCATTGATACACTGATTATTTCAAGAACCCTATCTTTACATGATAGCATACATCAAATTACATAACCAAAACCATTCCAGTATAGAACTGGACACGCATAAACAATCAAACAGTCTCGCATCAGCTCACTTCCTCCTTAGAGCCACTGCGGATATAATAACCAAAACTATGAAAAGCAATGCTGTGATGAAGGAAGCTACCACTGCCCCGCTAACACGTTGGCAAAAGTCATTGAACTGTCTGCAAATTGCTCCCCAATTTGCATCTGAGTTGCCATTGTGTGCCAAGTAGACTATTGCTGCAGCTGCAGATGCAGCAGAAGTGACCAAAGGCACTGCAATCTGAGTATGCAAATTTTAACCAAAAAAAAGAAACCATTTATTAATAAATTTGTAGGAAACAATTTAGTTGTTTTCGACTGATTTACTTATGAATGAGTCTTTTGGGTCGAGTTATATATCAAATGAGTCAAACAAAAAAATTAAGCTGATAAAAGGGGAGGTATAAGGTTTATTCTAAGGCATGCAAAACATCCTGGATAGTTTTACTAAAGGATTTACAGTACCATTAAGATTGTTTTGTCAGCATAATTATCACGTACGTTATTTATAGGATCACTTAAAAACTTTGAGAAAAGGTGTTTGGGGGACAACCCATGAATGATGAACCCAACCTACCCAATTTTATCTCCACTAAAAATTACCCGTTACTACCAAAACTCGTTTCATTGACAGTAATAAAGCGCTTAAAAGGTTTGTGTATTAAATAAAATAAAATATTGTTTGACAAGTGTTATGTATAAAAAAAACTATAGTATAACGTACAGTGTCGAAAACAAGGAGCATCAGCCTAGCTTTCATGATATTTGGACGAACGATGCACACTATAGAGAATGGTAAGGAGAGAACCAAGTAAGCACCAGCTGTAGCATTTGCAATCACGAAAAACCTACGTGATAAGAATAACAGAAAATCGTTATGAGAAAGAATCAATGACACATGTAATGACTAAGTTAACCATAATATTACGTGAAAGCAGGGAGGTCGCTAAAGTCAGCTTCAAACTTGAAGAATTGAGTGAAAAATGGAAGCTGTTGGCTAGTCGTGCCCATAGCGGTAGCGGCTGCTAGAGCTGCAGCAATGGCACAGATCCTTATAATGAAGTCAAATATGCCAAGACATCTTTTCCACCTTGACGCTAGTGCTAGTTTGGCGACTTTCTTGGTGGCTTTCTTCATGACAGGAGAAGGAACGGCCTTTGTTGACTTAGATGACTTAGACTCGGTTACGGGGATTGGAATATCACCATGTTCTTTGGTTGAATGACTCGAATTCATAGAAGCAGTTGTGCTTAAAGATAAGTGAGAGAGTTTTAAGTAATTTTCTAAGGGAGTTTGGTGTATATATATATGCACATATAGAGATGATGGATTGGTTAAAGAATATGAAGGGAGTTGTTGCCAACTTGCTCCACTTCAGCATCATGAGCAAGTTTTCAAATGAGTTTGGTTGTGACTTGTGAGTTTATAAAGTGGTTACTGAGATGTTTACGACTTAAAGCTTGATAATAAGATGTAAAAAGATGGTAAAAACTAGGGAAGGTTCAGTAAATCTAGACAAGCGCACAGAAATCAATCTTGTTGGCAACAAATATTTTTACCTGTTTCTCATACATAACTGTTATGACTTAAAAGCACAATAAACGAGTTCGCAGACAGTGTGCCCCCTTAATTTTCTTCTCTAAAACTTCACCTCTAGTTAGATATCAGAAGACAAGCTAATATAGCAGGGGTAATGAGTAAAAATATGTCCGGGTCAAAATAGGTAATCTTATGCCATACAGGGTTGTGACAAACTGACAACCTATTGACATCGACACAATATATCAACTATGATTAAACAGAAGTCTTAATCAATAGTAAAACAACTTCTTGTATATAAGACGATCTACTCCTTTAAAAGCATCGGAATACATGTTATATGACTTTTGACCTGTTTAACCCATTGAGAGATTAAAGTTTTATCTACTAGTATTTTTTAATACTTAACCATTATGAACCGATGCAACTCCAATCACTTCATACATATAAGTTAAGACTGCCACTTCTAATCTCTATCGCCTGCTTTTTATGCCTTATTACAAATTCACTAAAAACTACAATACCTCTTTTTCTTTAAAGAGTCTCATATTGAAATATAGAATCTCAGATATAACCATGTGCTATTGTGTCGAGATCAGAAGATTTCTTTATCTTTTCATGATAGTTTAAGTATTTGACAAATCATCATCCTACAAAGCATTAGACATACCAGCCTATGCGGTATCAAACTTGTACAGGACAACATACTAATTAAAAACAAAAAATCCAACTCGAAACAATACTCATCTGCATAATCATTTTATAGATATTCATCCAAAATCAAATCGATTCAACTACTAAATTACCCATCATCTTGGCTAAAGGAGCAGGACACTTTGTAACAATATCAAGTTTTGATGAATTTGATGAATGCCCAAAAAGAGACAAGCTTAGCATGGCAAGTTCCATGAGTGACAATCTTGATGACAAGAATCCATGCCAATATTCTGGATTCAAATCAAAGAAAGCCTCAAAAAAGCTTCTTGTTCCATTCAAATCAAGTTTTAAAAGTGTCTCCATCCCGAATGTGTAGTATTCCCTTGTTAATCTTTTTTCTAAAGGCCACAACCCGTTCCAAACTCTGTGATAAAGTGGTTGACCTCTAATCATCCTGGTTGAACCAAGACACTCAACAATGGACTCAGCGAGGATTGGCGCCAAGGTTAGTGTCCTAGCCACCATGTACCCTGTCGACGGGTGGGCCAATCCAGCGGTTCCACCAATCCCCATCACGGGTTGAGGAATTGTTGGAAGTGGCCCACCCATGGGGATCAAACATTTCTCGCTCTCAATCACTCTCTTTACTTTGATACCCATATGCCTTAACCTTGCTGCCATTCTTAACTTGATCTCTTTGTAAGATAAAACCGGACGGCTAACCAATGAAGTCTCTTCTAAAAAGACTAAATTTGAATCAAAGGGCATAGCGTATAGAAAAGTTGGAAGCCTAGAATTGCTAGCGCGTAAACTAGGCTCATTTCCAAGGTGGGAGTCTCTCCAATCCATTAGTAGCATCTTGTCAAGATCAAATGGATGTTCATCAACTTCTGCTAGAATCCCATGAGCTATTTGGTAACCATGGTTTCTCGGCTTATCGTACTCAACAAAAGAGCTTGAAAAACCACTTGCATCCACAATCAAACTAGCTTTTAATTCAGTCCCATCATCACAAACAGCAGAAGACTCAAATTCTTGATGATCAACTTTCCATACTTTCGCCTTATGGAACTTAACTCCATTGGAAACACACCCTTCAAGCAACTTCGTCTTCAACGTCTTCCTATTAATTCGTCCGTAAGGCCGATCAAGATACTTAGTCTTATGATCATCAACATGAACATAAGCCAGAGGCCATGTTTTATCAAAACAATCATCAAGACCTAAGCATGATAACTCATCAACCCAAGAGCCATAATTATTAGGCCACATAGATAGTGGGTCAGGGTCAACACAACATACCCTGACCCCATATCTTGAAACTCGTTCCGCCAGACAAAGCCCGGCTGGACCTGCACCAATCACGATCAGGTCTAGCCGGGCTTTTTTCAACGTGTCTAGCCAGTTTAAGTCAAATTTGATAGGTTCAGATTTGTTTTCTGGGACCAAGTCAAGAAAGTTGCCATACTTACTATTTTGGACTCTATAGCTAGCATTTTTTTGTGTTTTTGTTAACAAAAAAGTGGATGTTGTTAATGGTGAAAAAGAACAGTAAGAATGTTTATGGGAAATTGAAATTAAAGGTGATGATAATGTAGTAATGAGAGCTTCCATTGGATTAAGATATGAGAAACGAGTAGTAAATGGTGATGTTTATAAAGAAAAACAAACGTGGATCTCGTTTAATACTAAGAAAATGATGCTCTTTTGACACTATTCTACTTTGGAATATAATATTAAACTCTATGAATGATTTAATTTTTAAATATTTATATTTATTTAGTATAGTTAGTTTGTTTAGGCACGACAAAACACCAAAACCAAAAGGGCATATTTTAGAACTAGAAGCACCTCCAACTGGGCGGTTAAGGAATATCTCTCATGCATGTTAAGCAAAAATGTTTTTTTCGTAATAATTAGGATTACTTAAAAATAGTAATGTTTAATTTTCAAAATACCTTTTTAAAGCATAAATTTTAATATTTTGTTTACTTTCTCATATTAAAACACTTTTAAAAATAATATTTAAAATATTTGTTTTAAAAATATTTTTTGTTTCTATTTTTACCATTTTTTAAACAATTCATCACAATCTCACTCTTAATCCTGATCCATACTTGAATCTCAATTCTTTAAAATGAAACTGGTATTATTTTGTTGTCATCTCGGATGATAATGAATACTTGTCAACGTCAATTGCTAAATGTTAAAGTGAGTTAAACGAATAACTTAACTATAACTATTTGACCTTATAAAGTTATGTCGCTATGTACAGGTACATGCCTAGTATTTTTAAAAAGTTAAAGTTATGTTGTTGCATTGTCTAACACCGGCTGTAATGGTCAGCAAACTCATAGGTGGTGGTGATATATGATGCGCGGTTGCCTGTTACACCCCATCACCGCTTGCGATGGTGGGTTTTTGCACTAGTTTGGCGGCGTACTTTTTTGTGCGTGTTTGTATATGAGATATGTTTGTTTAAAGTGATGTATTTTATGTGTTTGGTTATGTGGTCACCACTACAGTGTTGTTTGGTGGATGGTTTGGTGATGTGATGAATAATAATGTGATGCTGATATAAAGGTTATGAGTTTGATGACCATTACATCCGGTTTTAAAACATATATATGTCATATTGAGCATACATAATATGAAATTTATAATTACAAAAGTAACTCAATGTGGTTTTTGAGTGTCTACAAATCACACAAATTTTTTGTGTTGTGAAAGGTGTCGTTTAGTTGTATAAAAATTTTCCTCTTTTTCAGTTTCTAAATTTATTGAGAAAGGAATGAGTTTTCTTCTCTAGAAAAGAGTTGAGAATTTTAAAAACCCGTTTAGTTGGAGTTTTATTTTTCTTTTTTAAAAATGATTAGAAGATTACCTCAAATTGCGATGGTGGTGGCGACGGCGGGCGGTGGAGGATGACACGAGAGATTAGGGGTAGAATGGTGTGTGTGTTTTTTTTGGAGTTGAGAAAAAAAATGAGAAAGAAAAAAGTGAGAATTGTAGAATGCTTTTCAATTTCTTAGTTAAAATTTAGAAAATGAGGGTGCGTTTAGTTGGAGAGAAATTCTCTATTTTTTCAAGAAATTTTTCATAAGAAAATGAAAAAACTGAAAACGCGTTTAGTCGCACTTTTTTTCAGTAATTTTCAAAAAAACAAAATGAAATTCTCATTTTCTAAATTTTAACTAAGAAATTGAAAAGTCCATTATAGTATTCTCACTTTTTTCTTTCTCATTTTTTTTCTCAACTCCAAAAAAACACATACACCATTCTACCCCTAAACTCTCGTGTCATCCTCTACCGCCGACCGTCGCCGCCACCGCCCGCCGTCGCTGCCACCGTCACAATTTGAGGTAATCTTATTATCATTTTTAAAAAAGAAAAATATCACTACAACTAAACGCGTTTTCAAAATTCTCAACTCTTCTCTAGATAAGAAAAACCATCCCTTCTCAAGGAATTTAGAGATGAAAAAATTGAGAAATTTTTCACTAACTAAACGGCCTTGAGAATTTCATTTTTTTTGAAAATTGTTTGAAAAAAGTACGACTAAATGCGTTTTCAGTTTATTCATTTTCTTATAAAAAATTTCTTAAAAAAATAAAGAATTTCTCTCCAACTAAACGCACACTTACTTTTGCAAAATGCATCTTGTTTAAAAGTTATGTACTATCTTACAAGTCTTCTTTTTAATAAGATTTCACCTGATAAGTTTAAGTCGTAAATCCTTCGCTAAAAACAACTCTAAATAACAAAATATAACTAGTAAAATTTTATAACAATTCTATTTTTCATTTTATAGAACTAATCAAATCATTTAAAAAGTTGACATATTTCAACATTAGCGGATGAGGCACCAAACATATAGTGCAACCTGAGAGTGGTGATGACCTCAAGATGGGTTAGGTAAGTGGACCCCCAGGCCCAATAAATAACTTCCACCTCATTTAAAAATTTCACTTTATTGGACTGTTTCCTATTTATTTATCTAAATTGAACCTTTTGTGTCTATTAATGTGTTTAGAACGAGCGGAGGTACCCGCGCGTTGCTGCGAAAATGCCGTGTTAATTTTTTTTACACCTTAGGACTCAGGGACTAAATTGCAAAAGACTACTCTTGCTTCCACTGTGGTACTCTAAATGAATTTTGTTAATGGATTTTCCAAATCTTGTCAAAAATATATTTTCATGAAAATTTTTAATAATCAAAATATCATTTTTTTTTTTCAAAAAAAAAATAAAAAATAAAAAATTTTGATACAGTAGCGCTGCTACAGTACCATTGATACAGTACTCTTAATATAAAAATATATGGTACTGTAGCCACTCACAAAAAACACTGTAGCGAAGGAACAGTATTGCTACAGTAACATGCTACAGTGCTCTTAATATAAAAATATATGATACTGTAGCCACTCACAAAAACACTGTAGCGAAGGAACAGTGCAACACACGATAAATGTAATATATGTATAATTTTGTTTGAGAATGATATGATAAACGTGTCTAGTGTGTTTGATTTAATACACACTAGCTACTAAAAACTATAAATGGCGTAAAATATAAAGTAGTTTTATAACAGAATTTGGAACTATATATAGTTTTATAATTCATTTGTATAAGCTATTACTTTTTTTTGAGCAAAGTATAAGCTATTACTGATTAACATATAAATACTTCTTTTAAGTGAAAACGGAGGTAATATTTACAACTATATAATCTACTAGCTTATAAGACCCGTGGAATCCATGAGTTTTTAGAAGAGATATTGCAAAAAAAAAAAAAAAATGTGTAAACAAAATAAGGAAAGGAACGAAGGTAAACAGGCTAAATCATTTATTCGAAAGGAATATGAAGTAAGAAGTGAATGATACTATAGAGTATAATGAACATTTGGTGAGCACCTAATAAGTATAAAAATAAAGTGTAAGTAAAACATTTGGACAACACTGCTTGTAACTAATAATGTAATAAACGGCCATGCACGTGAGCTCCGATCTTGACCGCCTTTAAAAATAAGCCAAATGAACCTTTGGTGAGCACCTAATAAGTATAAAAAATGTAAGGAAAACATTTTGTGTGATAGATATTACATGTAAAAAACGGCATAAATGACATCATAAGAATATTCGTACATACCTTTTGAAACTTGATCATAGACCGTGAAGAACCTCTTTTGTAGACAACATTTGTAGTAGTCTTTGATAAATTACCATCCACATCAGAAACAACAACCTTCAAACTCTTTTTGCTTTTGACACGTGAAAGAGCAACGTATAATTGTCCATGTGTGAAAACATGACGTGGTAAGTATAAACCTACTTTCGAAAGTGATTGCCCTTGGCTTTTGTTTATCGTCATGGAAAATGAAACTGACACAGGAACTTGTTTGCGTACGATCTTGAGTGGTAAACGTTTATCCGACGGAGTAATTTTCAACCTTGGTAGGATAACCGTATTTTCAAAATGTGTTCCGTTAATTATTTGGGCTTGAATGGAAGTTCGTATTAATTTAGTGACTTAAAGCCTTGTCCCATTACATAATCCTTGTGATTGATTAATGTTTCTCAGTAACATTATTGATATACCCACTTTCAATGCAAGCCTATGGTTTGGAACACCTGAGAATTTTAATCCGTTGATAAATTCTGGTGAGAAAACGGATTGATCGATAGCACCACCACGTTCATTTTTATCTTTGTTGTCGCAACTAAGATAAACCATTTCCTCACCAGGAAACGTGAAATGATTGTTTGTAGTATCAACCACTTCATTCGTCGGAGCAAGAATGGCCTTTTCTTGGAAGTAAGATGGATCATCTATGTGATTCAAAAGGTTTGGATAAGTGAAATCAATAACAGATTGTACCGGATCATCAGTTTCATATATTAGAATATCTTCGGGTATATTGATAAAAACCTCTCCATCGTGTGGTCCTCCAATCTCTCCGTCGCCTACTTTCAATATCCAATCCGCAAATTCATTTATCTCAGTTACATCTTCAGGCCGCGATCCAACAGTTAGGCGCATGTTGGCGGTTAATTTTAAGACTTTGCAGTGATCCCACAAGTACGATTGCTTTAAAGATGCACTGACAATGTCCTGCCGGGAACCTTTTGGTATAACTGGAAGCACCTACCTAAAATCACCAACAAATACTACAGTCATGTTACCAAATGGCGTATCACAAGTGTCGTACCTGCTCTTACGCAAGACTTCTCTCAAGGACCTATCTAAAGCCTCAAAACAGAGCTTATTTGTCATGGGAGCTTCATCCAAAATAATAAGCCTGCGTTTCTTCAACAACAGTCCCAGGTCACTTTGTGGAGATATTGAGCAAGTAGAAGTCTTATCAATATTTGCCACTTAAGGTCGAACGGTGCATAACGTTTTCCACTTAAGGTCGAACGGTAAAATTTTTTTGGTCAACGGACTAACAGTTGCGGTCAACGCAAACCACAAAGATGAACGGTGTAATTTACTCTTCTATTTATAAATCTATGAGTAAAATGCAGAAATTGTCCTTGTGGTTTGCAAAAATTGCATGTATCCTCCCTGGTCTTTCATAAGTGCAGACGGCCTCCCTGGTCTTCATACTTTTGGTTCGTTTTGGTCCCTGGCACTAACAACCGTTAGTCCATCTCAGTTAGTTAATATATAAATGGTCCCTGTCCCTACGCTAAATTGCGACCAACGTCCCTATTTTTTTGAAATTTTATTTTTCCAACTTTTTTTTCAAAATTTTTTTTTCCAAAATTTTTTCGGAATTATTTTTTTTCTCAAATTACTTTTTTTAGAATTTTTTTTTCGTGAAATCATTTCTTTTTCTTAAATTTATTTTCGAAATTAATTTTTTTAGAAAAATTATTTTTTTTTGAAAATTATTTTTCTAAAAAAAAATCAGGAAAAAATTTTCTAAAAAATTTTTTTTTGGAAAAAAGTTTCTAAAAAAATTTCGGAAAAAAATTTCGAATAAAATATTAATCTTTCTTAAAAAAATTTCTGGAAAAAAATTTCTAAACAAAATTTCTGAAATTTATTTTTGGAAAAAGGTTTCTTAAAAAATTATTTCAGAAAAAATAAATGGAAAAAAAATTCGAAAAAAAAATTAATTTTTCTAAACAAAATAGTTTCGAAAATAAAATTAAGAAAAAGAAATGATTTCACGAAAAAAAAATTCTAAAAAAATTAATTTGAGAAAAAAATAATTCCGAAAAAAAATTCGAGAAAAAAAGTTGGAAAAAGAAAATTTCAAAAAATAGGGACGTTGGACGCAATTTAGCGTAGGAACAGGGACCATTTATATATCAACTAACTGAGATGGACTAACGGTTGTTAGTGCCAGGGACCAAAACGAACCAAAAGTATGAAGACCAGGGAGGCCGCCTGCACTTATGGAAGACCAGGGAGAATACGTGCAATTTTTGCAAACCACAAGGACGATTTCTGCATTTTACTCTAAATCTATTCATATCAAGTCGTGAACACATTCTCTTTGTAATGAGCCTTGTTTTGCAATTCTCATACATTGGAGAAACTAGCTTCATAACCCGCTCGATGGGCGGGTTAGCTTCATAATATTATTTGACGAATTATAAATCTTATGTACATAAATAATGAATACCGGAAAATACCTTAAACACAAAAATTGAAAAAAGAAGGGAAGTGTTCATGTAATTTATGCAAAAAAGAACAATGAAAATTGAAAATTATGAGAAAAAAAAAAAAAAAAAAACAATTCATATTTAACTAAGAAAAAATATTTAGCTTAATTGCTATGACCAATGGCAAACTATAATGAAATATACAAATTAAGTTATGAGCTGGTAAATCTAAGAAAGGGAATTCTTAATGGCAGCTACAGCTTCTAAAACTGATACGTCGACAAAGAGGCACTGAAGTAGAAAAGATTTCCTATCTCTAACTTGTCTTTCTTTTTTAGTTTTACAAGGCATTGCTCCGTGTGTCCAATATGAATCATGAACACCTGCAAGTTCAGCCAACCCATATGTGAATATATTGTTTCACTTAAGTCTGGATCATTATAAAAGTGAAACAATAAGAATTGCAGAAGAGTGAATTATAAAAGTGAAACAATAATAATTGCAAAGGAGTGAAATATAGAAGTGAAACAATATGAGTCTATGGTCCATTACTCCATTCAGAACTGAGTTTCAAAAGTGAAAGAATAAGAATTGCAGAGGAGTGGAGAAGAGAGCCTTACTTGCATCTGCTTGTAGAAGTTCAACATGTTGCTCAAGTGGCAAGTATTTACGTTTATAACATTGTTAAATACACACAGATTTCGGTTGATATTCTGACCACTTAACCCCTGCAAGGCTGCATCAAATTCATAGAAATGATACAGTATTAGTGACTCCACGAGCAACCAAGAACATCCCTCATTCATAAATATCTCAAACAATACAGCCTACAGGAATTAGAGATATTAATTTTATGTGAAATCCTACTAAATTAGGAACACTTGCCACCACAAACAGAATCAGTTACTTCTACCCATAATAATAAGCAAAGAAAATAAAAGTCGTAGAAAACAATATACTATTAACAATCAAGAATATTACTCAAAAGTACCTTCAGTGTCAAGGATGTCTCTGCAATATTTGTTGAGATAACAACCTTTCGGGTCCTGAAAATATCCGACAAGAGATCATGTATAGTCAACATGTGTTCACAAGTCAATAACTTCTTATATATAATAATATAATGATACAAGCAATGAAAAAGGTAAAAGAATTCAAAGATCAGTAAGCACGAGTGAGTCCCGAATAAAAAGGCAAAACAATCATTCCTGAGATTTTTAACCAAAATAGTGTCACAAATAAGTAATCAAATGTGTCTTCTGAATATTTTAATTTCCATTACCAGAGAAAGCACAACCACAATCATGAACATGTAAAACTAAACGTGTTATTTGTTAACACATAAAAGTACATAATCATGATTCAGCATGGTTGTCATCACATCTATTTTATTTTATTTTATATGCTTATATGCATGCATGTATAGATTCTAATACGTATATACCTGCTTTTTTTTGTACCGTCCTTTTTAAATGATGGCTTTAGCTTTGAAAGATGTCCAAATCCACCAAGTTCGTGTTTGGACTAACACCATCATCTACAGATATATTAACCTGCTTTTCCACTCTTGTTTTTGGGTCAATAATCTACAAAGATATCCATGTGGCTTTTATAGTAAGAAATAAAACATAAGATTTAATATAATGTTGCAATTGCAACAAAGAGCCTATTAATTTCAATATAATCCATGGTTTCGACTTTTAAAGTCAAAATATGTATACCTTGTTATAAACAGGAACGATCTCATCTTTAAACTTCCCAAACAAAGTTGCTACAGTAGCACATGTACGAAGCTCGGCCTATATAATATATAGATTTTCCGGGGTTAAATTCAAACAGATTACAACCCACAAAAGAAAAACAAATCAACTAACTCTTCCAAGTCAAAACTTACTGCAGCCTGGTATTGTTCTTTCCTTCTAACACCAAAACGCCGTCTCACATTTTCAGAAGTGATTTTGATAAGAAGAAGACAGTCTCTGGCTTGTGCCTAAATACAACGTTTCACCAATTTCTACACCAATTATTGGACTTGCTCCACAATCACTTCTCCTTAACCTCATTTCTCTAATTAATTATGTTTAATCTGCAATGTTATTTAAACAAAAAACTATTAGAATTTAAAAAATACCTCATCAAATGTCGGTTTGAAAATGGTTAATTTGTTGATGAATTTATGCCACTAAACTATTAACTTACCAACACACTCCTAGACCCCATTTTTAGACATAAATTTGGTATTATCAACCATTTCATACTTTATCCACTCAGGAAAAAAAAACCATACCTATTTTAGGGTCAGAAAGTTTCCTCAATGCAGTTGTTTGTCCATCTACTAAATCAACAATCACGTACCTGAATAGAAATAAAAATTCAGAATGTTTATACAAACAACACAATATAGTTCCTTCAGATTTACATAACATTTATGCAACCACCACAAATCTTATCTATTTTTTTATTTAAATAGTACTGCAGATAATTTGACTTTCAAAAGTCAGAACATGGATGTGTAACACCCCCAAAATACCGCAGCGGAAGACTGTCAAATATAAAATGGTTTTAGCCGATATTCAAACGTGAATATCTTTGTCGTTACTTGTCTGTTTTACTTGTTCTTTATATCCACGGTTACGTCTTAGTATGTAGTAATATATTTTGGAAAGCTCGGCTCCTCCGGGTTACGTCTAAAGTCTCTTTTTGACCGACGAAAAACGTCCAACAACAACTAATTTCCAGAAAATACTTTTCGTCAACAATCTTGCAAAAATCATAACTTCTTCGTTATTAACTCTTTTTAATCCGTTCTTTCGCCTACGGATTCGTTTTTGAAAGTATTTTCTAAAAATTTTGCCAAAGTTTCCTTGGTGTTTACTGATTTTCCAGATTTTTACAAAATGGGACAGCATGTCTAAAATAGGTTCCAAATCAAGTTTTCAAGGTCTAAAACTAATTTCTACCATCACCAAACCTCTTGTAATCACCACATAGCTAATCTAATCCTACCATACACCTTCTTAGGGTGCCATGGACTCCTAACCAAGTTATTATAGCAAGGGGATTCATAACTAAAAAGTTAGGGTTTGTATGTTCCATTTTTGACCAAATAAGTGGTGGTATAGCTAGTTGTACATGGTTTTTAGCATGGAAATCATGTAATACAAGCAAATATAAGATGTTTCATGTAAAAATAAAGTTGATAACTTACTTGATAAAATGAGATGATTAGATGGCTAGAAACCTTGGATTACTTGTGTGTTTGATGCAAGAATCTTGATTAGAATGATAAAATGAATAACTTTGGTGCTTTAAACTTTTGAAAACCATGGATTGATCATGGAGTTGGGAAAAAGTCGTGGGTTTGCTAGAGAGGATGAAGAAGATGAGAAAAAAATCTAATTTATCTAAAAGTGTGATTTATGATTCTTGAATTTTTGGTAAAGTAAGGTTTTTAGAGTTTATTAGTTTAATACTTAGGAGATTAATGCTAGAGGTTAAAAGGGTTCATGTGGCCTGTTTTGGTGAGCCAAGGAGGGGGGTAGGGGTGCTTGGTATTTAATTAGAAATCTAGTGTATCGTTAAGTGTTATTACGTGTTATTCGTTAAAATCGGGTACCGGGTTTAATAGCAATAAACGTTCACAAAGTTAACCGGGATGAAAATAATGTTATAATAATGTTAAAAACATATTAAAAATATGTTGGGTACATTTACTGAGTGATCGGGTGATTAATGTTTAGTTTTCACGAAAACCGTCGTTATATTCATACGCGTACGTTATAAATAAAATAAATTTCCAAAATACTGGGTAACTGAATGTTATAAGTTTTATGATGTTAAAATGGATATAAAAATATGTCGGGACCATCGTGGGAATATTTAGATATATTCGTCGTGTATAAACCGGGTGTTAACGTTTACTATGAATACTTATACGTAAAAACGTTAAATGTATCAAATATATAAATTTGAAAATCCTGAGAGTGGTATAACATGAAAATGCTGTTATGATGATATGCAGACTATCTCCAGTCCGTATGCAGTGTTCTTAGCACTAATGAAATGAATTCGCACCTAAACCAATCCGGTTACGCGAATTT
This sequence comes from Artemisia argyi, assembly GCA_030686995.1. Classification (NCBI taxonomy): domain Eukaryota; kingdom Viridiplantae; phylum Streptophyta; class Magnoliopsida; order Asterales; family Asteraceae; genus Artemisia; species Artemisia argyi. Next base: position 14,130 of record JARVZY010001451.1, read on the forward strand.
GAATACCCGTAAACTAAATTTACGATGAAATGAGTAATGCAAGTGAATGATGAAAACTTTTCCGGAAATGAATAGTGTTTAGTGAATAGTAAATTTCCCAAATGTTTCTCAGAATATCAAAATGACCTCGAAAATGATGAATAGTAAAACGATGAATAGTGTTTTGATGAATAGTGATTTATGAATAGTGTTTTTCCAAAGTTCCCGAAATGACCTAAAATGACCTGAAATGATGAGTTGTGACAGTCTTCCCCTCTAAAAGGAACTTCGTCCCGAAGTTCAGTTAATGTTAGTCAGTTAAATGTGTCTAAGCTTATGTATGTGGGTTTCTATCCAACTAGGTATGTTCTCGTGGTCAAACTTGATGAGGCAAACCTTCCCAATCCCGAGCATAGTCCTCAAAAGACCTCTTTTAGGTTAATCATTTAGGTAACCGATTTTCACTTAAGCCCACAACCCAATCAAACAAGAACAGTCATGAGATTAAGCTAAATCGGTTTGAGTGATGACTTTAACTTTTAGCCTGATTTTCGCAACCCAATCAAACAAGAACAGTCACTAGAACCAAGCTAAAAATCAAAGTCTGGATTCAACATCCTTGAAAAAGATCTTTTGAAAGATTGGCTCGACTTTGGAATTGCTTACACTAATCAAATTTCTAATGTTAGGGTGACTAAGGTTAATGCTGCTAGGTCTCAGATTAGTCAATGTTGTGTATAGGTCCTATATTAAGACTTAAGTGCTACTAAAATACGATAGTTGTTCAAGAGAATGTACCCGTTGTGCTATCGCGGACATGTTGGGTGATAGGATTTCCTAGGAAGTAAGCTCTGCCAAGTGCGGGTGGAATCTCATTGGCCTCATCTCGTGGCCCTTCAATTGCTGCTGCTAAGTTTGGACGATTGCCTCCTTGGTTAAGATTTCTTTTCAACTTAGGACAGTTGTTCCGAAAGTGATCCGGGCTGTTACACTCATAGCATGTCCTTTGGTTGTTCGTCATATTGCCCACATTTGCTAGTTCTCTACACTGGTTTGTAAAATGACTAGACTGTCTGCAAAATGCACACACACGGCAGGGTGAAATCTTTTGATGATGAAAGTTACACTTCGTACATTTAGGATGCGGGCCTAAATACTCTTTCTGACCAGAATTAGTTGCCGCAAAGGTCCTTGCCCTTTTGTTGTCAGCTATTGTGCCCATTTGCTTGTTTGACTCGCTTGTTCCCTTCCTTTTATCACTGTTCCTCAAGCTTCCATTTCTAACCATCTCATCTGTTAGAGTCCCTGCTCTCAATATTGCACTCTGAATTGTAGAAGGCTCAGTTGTTTTCACAATCCCACGAATTTCTGGGACAAGACCATATATGTACCTCTCGATCCTCTTGGACTCAGGGGTAACTAGGTGTGGAACTAGTCTGGCTAATTCATGGAATCGATCCGTATAGGCTGCATGTCCAGCCCCTATCATAGAGAGATGATAGAGTTCATCCTCCAGCTTTTGCATCTCGTTGTCCGGGCAGTATTCCTCCTTCAGTAATGCCTTAAAATCATCCCATGTCATACCTACAGCTGCCGCTCTACCCCTAGCTTGAATCTGCGTATTCCACCATGTCAATGCCTTTCCTGATAGTAAGCACATGGAATACTTCACCATTTGATGTGCTGCACAGTTACTAATGTCGATCACCGACTCCATCTTTTCAACCCATCGAGTATACACCAACGCGCCTCCTACACCATTGAAATCAATTGGCTTGCATGACGTAAATTCCTTATACGTACATCCAGTCCTAATGATGTTGTTGCCATTACCATTCTGGCCTATACCATTGGTGTTGTTAATTCCGCTTTCGTGGTTTGCCAAGTTATTCATATGATCGCCAACTTGAGTGACAATAGTGGGGAGAAAGTTTTCAAGTTGTCGAGCGATGATGGCTTCAAAATCAGTATTTCCACCGTCGTTGTTATCATTGTTTTCAACTCCATGACCACCTCCTCTACCTCCACGTCCACCAGTTCTTCCACCATCGTTACTTGGGTTACTAGTGTCATTAGCAGCTCCTCTACCTCCTCATATAATACCGTGCTACCAGTTGTTTCCTAAGTTGTGCCAACACCGATCTACATCTGCATAGTCATATGTCCACGTGTGTCGTGAAGCACTTATAATTATGTTGGCCACCACAATTATAAATGTTTCCTTTCACAGGTGTACATATCACCACGCACACATATCTCAGTGGTAGACGTTGCTTAAATGGGCATCTAGGGAACGTCACGCTTAGTACAAAGGAACACAGGATTCTCCCTTAAGTGTTAAAGTCACTGGGAAGTCTAGTTTCTAACGGTTTCTACAAAGTATCTAATAGCGTAGGTCTAAAAATAAATTACCAGCAAGCGTATGTGTATGTAAAGTGCAAGGCGATAGGGAGGAGAGTCTACATGTATGTAGTTATAGTCTAGACTCTAAAACAACCTAGTTCTCTATAACCAAGGCTCTGATACCAATCTGTAACACCCCCAAAATACCGCAGCGGAAGACTGTCAAATATAAAATGGTTTTAGCCGATATTCAAACGTGAATATCTTTGTCGTTACTTGTCTGTTTTACTTGTTCTTTATATCCACGGTTACGTCTTAGTATGTAGTAATATATTTTGGAAAGCTCGGCTCCTCCGGGTTACGTCTAAAGTCTCTTTTTGACCGACGAAAAACGTCCAACAGCAACTAATTTCCAGAAAATACTTTTCGTCAACAATCTTGCAAAAATCATAACTTCTTCGTTATTAACTCTTTTTAATCCGTTCTTTCGCCTACGGATTCGTTTTTGAAAGTATTTTCTAAAAATTTTGCCAAAGTTTCCTTGGTGTTTACTGATTTTCCAGATTTTTACAAAACGGGACAGCATGTCTAAAATAGGTTCCAAATCAAGTTTTCAAGGTCTAAAACTAATTTCTACCATCACCAAACCTCTTGTAATCACCACATAGCTAATCTAATCCTACCATACACCTTCTTAGGGTGCCATGGACTCCTAACCAAGTTATTATAGCAAGGGGATTCATAACTAAAAAGTTAGGGTTTGTATGTTCCATTTTTGACCAAATAAGTGGTGGTATAGCTAGTTGTACATGGTTTTTAGCATGGAAATCATGTAATACAAGCAAATATAAGATGTTTCATGTAAAAATAAAGTTGATAACTTACTTGATAAAATGAGATGATTAGATGGCTAGAAACCTTGGATTACTTGTGTGTTTGATGCAAGAATCTTGATTAGAATGATAAAATGAATAACTTTGGTGCTTTAAACTTTTGAAAACCATGGATTGATCATGGAGTTGGGAAAAAGTCGTGGGTTTGCTAGAGAGGATGAAGAAGATGAGAAAAAAATCTAATTTATCTAAAAGTGTGATTTATGATTCTTGAATTTTTGGTAAAGTAAGGTTTTTAGAGTTTATTAGTTTAATACTTAGGAGATTAATGCTAGAGGTTAAAAGGGTTCATGTGGCCTGTTTTGGTGAGCCAAGGAGGGGGGTAGGGGTGCTTGGTATTTAATTAGAAATCTAGTGTATCGTTAAGTGTTATTACGTGTTATTCGTTAAAATCGGGTACCGGGTTTAATAGCAATAAACGTTCACAAAGTTAACCGGGATGAAAATAATGTTATAATAATGTTAAAAACATATTAAAAATATGTTGGGTACATTTACTGAGTGATCGGGTGATTAATGTTTAGTTTTCACGAAAACCGTCGTTATATTCATACGCGTACGTTATAAATAAAATAAATTTCCAAAATACTGGGTAACTGAATGTTATAAGTTTTATGATGTTAAAATGGATATAAAAATATGTCGGGACCATCGTGGGAATATTTAGATATATTCGTCGTGTATAAACCGGGTGTTAACGTTTACTATGAATACTTATACGTAAAAACGTTAAATGTATCAAATATATAAATTTGAAAATCCTGAGAGTGGTATAACATGAAAATGCTGTTATGATGATATGCAGACTATCTCCAGTCCGTATGCAGTGTTCTTAGCACTAATGAAATGAATTCGCACCTAAACCAATCCGGTTACGCGAATTTGAATACCCGTAAACTAAATTTACGATGAAATGAGTAATGCAAGTGAATGATGAAAACTTTTCCGGAAATGAATAGTGTTTAGTGAATAGTAAATTTCCCAAATGTTTCTCAGAATATCAAAATGACCTCGAAAATGATGAATAGTAAAACGATGAATAGTGTTTTGATGAATAGTGATTTATGAATAGTGTTTTTCCAAAGTTCCCGAAATGACCTAAAATGACCTGAAATGATGAGTTGTGACAGGATGGCTACTTGAATAATAAATAAATAAACTTAAAACTTAAAAATCTGAACATACCCAGGTTTTGCACCTTTTTTTGAGTAGCCAGTTCCAACTATTTTGTGTGTAGGTAACCTGCAAACGGCTACTTGTCGGACAAAGGGCATAAGATGGTTTGGGATCCCACGAGGATCCTCGCCAATACGACCACATCAACAAAATAATTTTTCATTTAGAACCAAGGCATATATGTCCCGGCAATACCTTTTAGTGTGTCGCAATTCTCCTCTGCTCCTATCATCTTGCGTGCCATTATCTCGTACCTCAAAAAGTTGTCAACGAACACAAAAACTTTTCGAATGCAATTTCTTTCGTAAAATGGCAAATAAGGGCTTCGTAATAATCGCAAACCTGATCACAATCTCCTTAATCCATATATGCTGGTGCAAAACCTGTTAAAAAAGACGTCATTAATAAAACATAATGACACATAAATAAAACATACTTGTGCTAAAGCACTTGCTTAGAACGATATATTAACTGCTAAATGGCTAATATCAACATTACGCCCGTTGGTTTCGGTTTTGGTGAGCCTGCACAAACATTAGAAGCTTACATGTTGGAAGGGCTTGTATCTAAAATGTCTTCAGGTAGCATGTGAACTATTTTCTTATATGCTCTAACTCTACGAAGCCTATCCTTATTTCAAATTTGGATACCTCGCTGCAAACGGGCCGATTGCTGAAGCCACCATGAATGAAGACAAAGACCATTTAATCAGTTTTCAGATTTTACAGGGTACCATAAAACATGTGCCTTTTTTGGAGTGGGTTATATTACTCTAAGTTGTATGCAAGTATTATGCATTAATGTACTATACCTGATAAGTTTTCCTGTTAATAGCAGCTTCAAGATATTGCCTACTTTGGTACACAACAGATTTTCCATGCTCCTCAATCCAATTAACTGCAGAGGGTTTTTTATCCGAACAAAACTTTCCTGTTCCACCAGAATACATGGGTCAGGCACACTACATACTTACATGCATCAAGTACGGGTTGCATGGGCTAAATGTGTACGGGTTGGTTTTGTTAACGAAACAATAATGTGTCATTTGGGTGAAGCGAACCCTATGCGAATTGCCACCATTAGTTTTATCCAAAATCACAATATTTGTAATTCCACTTAACCCTAACAGTGGCAAAACGGGTGGTGGGGGCAGGCTAAGTAATGGGTCAAAACATGTTCACGTCCAATTGGTCATTTTTTGTACAGGTCAAATTGGTAAGGAGTGACCTGGTAACATATTTTTGTCTACCCTTTCTATAAAATTTGTTTAAATCTGTCACAAAGCCTAACAATTTGACTCGATTCAGTTGGTCAAACATGATTTATATTTAATAGAGACATATGAGGTTGCTAGACTTTGAAGTTTTGAATATACTCCAGGATATTCAAGCATTTGAACCGTTACATGTTTAATAATTTAATCGCAAATTTATTATTTCAGAAAGGATACCCGTTTGCAATAAAACAATTTAAACAAAACTGTTAGGCTAATAAGTTGAAACATGTTCCTCCAGTAGTAATGAATACAACATACCTGTAGCTTGCAAGAGATTCTAGAATAAGCTCATGTACTAACAACTTGTTAGTCAAAAACTTGATTATTGTTTCATCACAGGTCCAAATTTCAAATTCTGTTCAATGGCCAACCTGAATTCAAATACCAAAATGGTCGATCAAAGTAGCAACTCATGTAACGGTCAAACTTTATAATGTTCAAGCATATTAAGTAAACTTTGTATATATATACTTCAAATCATGCAGAAGTAATGCAAACGGTAGACCTGATGATCTTGAATTGCTTCAAGCAAAGACTCATGCTATGCATACACATGTAAACTTTCTCTTGCTTGGCGTACTGATTCTGACATTTTATAAGTTGAAAACAGAGATATGTTTGAAATAGACCAAAAATGTTCACGATTAAAACATTGCCAAAAAGACGTTTAAGGGTTAAACCGCCAAATTGATACATTTTTTAGGATTAAAACATGCTCAACCGTTTATATCACACCGTATAACACTAATTACTGCAACATCATTTGAGTTTAAAACATAAGATACTATGGTTAATGTTCATAATTATTTATAACTTAGTTTGATATAAGACACGACTAATTACTGCAACAATATTTGAGTCTAAACATTTACCTTTTAATCGTGTAATTTGCGGGCACGAGCTGCTGCAACTATTTTGCATATCATTATTAATACCTGTCACAATTGAGATTTAGTATAGGTTAAAATAAACCATTTAATGCATGTCGCATTCACCATACTACTAAATTAAATAACACTGATTGGTAAGCTAACACACCCATAAACGGCTGTTGCATTCTCAGTTTATTTACACGCGAGAAGGAATGTCTTCTTTGATCCTTTCTATGGATTCCGTAACACGTGCTAATCACCTCATGTATAACTACATAAACAAACGAACAATAATAAACCCTCAAATCAATGATTTCAAAATTCAGTTTACCTATGAATTCAAAAGCATAATTAAAACCCATAATCAAAATGAAAAATTGAAATCCTATATAGAAAGCCCTAAAATACGTATCTCTTAGACATTTCATCAAACATGTTCCATCCTGCCTTCAAATCATATGCCTGATAAACATATAATAAAGGAATCAAAATTATCAAATCTACATAAAGCATATGTAAAAAAAATTAATTAATACAAAACATACAAAAAAAATTAGTAAGATTCAATAGATCCCAAAATCGTACCTTTGGTGTATCATCATTAATTTCCGGCTTGGTTAATCTTCCTCAATCATGTTCTACCTACAAAAATATCAAAAAAATGACAAAAGTAAAAATTATATTAGAAATGTCAAAAGAAGATAGTTTTTTATTTGAATATTACGAAGTTAGACATTAGAAAAAACTATATTAGTATACACAATTGTAGAATATTAGTATACACATTTGTAGAATATAAAGTTGGTACTCATAAACATATGTCATATCAAATACAATAGTCAAATAACCGAAAGAGAACATAAAATTCCATAAAGACGTATTGTAGTTTTGATTTGTTGAGCTCGTTTTTCTGTTGTGGGCATCTTATTGCTTGTTTATGTACATATGACAATTTATACACAAAGCAGAATATATTCATACACATTTTTTTTCTTTTAAATATGAGGATATCAAAAGAGAATTTGTAAATCGTTCTTTTAAACACTAAAATGTTTAATACGTGCTGCCAAAATGAAAAATTAAATGCTTTTGAATAAAGTTATTCAAAGATGATCAAAGTGTCACAATGGTACCCTTTGTTGTGTGAGAAACTCCTCAACTAAATTGTTGTGAGTTAAAGTCTTGCTTAGGACATGTGAGATAGTTTATTGTTCGCAGCTATATACGCACTGAACTCATTTGACATGTTAGAAAAAAGTTGTTTGAGCTTCAATATGAATTGGGTATGTTCAACATATCAAATCAAACAAACATTAAACATAAAGTACCCAGACAGAAAGTTCAGAGGATCATAATCATTCAAAGATTCAAACTTAATGATCTTTAGAGTAGGTTCAATTCTTGTCGCCTATCTTGTCAATAAGCTGCTTCTTTGTGTTTGAGCCCTCATTTCCCAGCACACCATCTCCATTACATTTGTTGATGGAACTCTTGTCGTTAGGAGTTCTTGTAATGCTTTTCAACAGTTCCGAGGGGGTCCCATTATCATCGTAACATATGCAAGATCCTAATAAAAGACAAATCATATTACATGGAATCTAAATTTATAAAACTAAAGGTTATAAATGTGGAAATAATTACCAGCTGTGACACATTTGTATCCTTCACAGAGGCATCACTTGTTTGATCATGGTGGAATTAATATAGGCATAAGAACATAGTCCAACACCCTATACTTTAATGGTGTTATCATTGGAAATGTGCACGTTTTATCAGTTTGGTGCACCTTTGATGGTGTTATCATTGGAATGAGTATATTGATGATTTCAGGATCACGGACTTTTTCTGGACAGTCCACGATGGTAACAATTTCTTTGATTGCCACTCATCCATATTAACACCGTTCTAGGTAATTTACTGTCTATATAAAAAAAACATCATTTCACTTTGTTTAAAGTGGGTACTTTTTCTATCAATAATTAATAGTATTCTGTTCTAATGTAGTAACTGATGCGTGGGAATTGCACCAGGTTTTACCTCTCGAGGGATCTCGAGAAGCTTACAACCCCCACCAGGCAGTGTACCTGATCGTTGTAGTATAGTATAGTAACAAGTACCGGGGGATTGATCGTTCAACTCATGAATAGTGTCGGTAGGATTAGAAAGCCTAAAAACTAGGTCTAGAGGTGAGGGATGATTCTTTTTGTATTTTTATATTTTATGAAAAGCAATTAAAAATCTCGGGTTTTGGAAGAGTGGGCGGAATTAGTTGCTAGTCAACTAACCCAATAACTAAAGACGCAATCAAAATAAAATAACAAAAATGTAAATAAAGCTAAATTAAACTAGTGGTGTGAACAATAAATGGGAGAATTGTGTTTACTTAGATTTCACTACTCCCTAAATATCTTTTACAGGTTAATTACTTGTTACAGTTGCGTGGATGACGGGTTATATTCCTTAATATCAATCATGGGGTGGCGTACTTACTTCCCCAATTCTATAAGCTCCTACTTCACTCCTATGTCGAGCCTGCAAGAAGCTCCTAACATGGGATCACTAGAATTCGCTCATGCATTAAATACAACCATAAAAACCTAGTACACATCGGTTCATGTTTCTTAAGACGTTCAAGCAAGTTACACAATGGAGATCTGCCTGTTTTCTTAAGCCTAACATTGAAATCATGTATCCATTACAACTATAAACAAGCAATCAACCTATAATCAACATCTAGGTTTCATTACATCTAAGCAAACACACAAAAGATCTAGCCTAGCATGTTAAAATAAAGACAAGCGTAAGATATATTCAAACAACACATAGACATATTGAATGAATTGAAAGAAGACTTATCTCAATTGAACATGAAGGGTTTCAAGGGGTGAAAACCCTTGAAAATACTGTTACAAACGAGCTAGGGTTTATAAAGTTCGGCCCTCGAATTCTCCTCACAAGTTCCACACTAATGAATGAAAATTAGAAAAGTATTTATAGATTTCACAAGGTGACGGCGTCAAGAGTAAAATTCTGACGCCATCATCTCGCCGCCAATAAAGTTCTCGGACTGCCTAGATCTAGATCTGACGCCGTCATGTGTATTTCTGCTCTGGGTCGTCACCACTTTTACTCCTGACGCCCTTGTTCTGACGCCGTCACGTTTTCTCTGGGCCGTCATCTATTTTGCTCCTGCGCCGTCATCAAATCCTTCTTGACGCCGTCAGGTACTGTTCCCAGCAAGGAAAATTAAAACTTTGCCGTTTTCTTCACTTTTATGCTCCAAAAACGTCCAAAATGCTTCCTTTTCCAGAATTCACTCCCAAAGTACCTAAAATCACAAAAGGAACGATTTAGGGCAATATTTGATCAAATAAATTCCAATTCCGGCTTAAATGACCCCCTAAAAACGGATCATTTTTCGCCTCATCATATACCCTTACACTTGAGATTTGCTTGTCCTCAAGCAAATGCGCTTTTATTCTAATCAAAATACAAGTTAGGGGTCATTTAACACTAATATAAAAGTAATTACAACAAATAATCGTTCCACTAAAGACCAAAGACAAGCACGGAGGTCATACACTAGCACCTCACAAATAGTGTTTAGATACTCACATCTCTCGGGTGTAATAAAGTATATATCACAATATGGAAATGGAAAACATATCTCACTACCTGTCATAGCAAAATAGATTACCATAGGCTTGGGAAAGGATCAAACCTCCACCACATGGCGTAAGCACCTAGGATAAACTATCAAAGAGGTCTTTTAAAGGGTTGTAACGTTAGGTGTAGGGATATGGAATACACGGTTTTGTTGGATATAGGCAATCTTTACTGGTGGCGAGTTAATAATCTTGGTTAATTACATGTACAATATGACATTGCTAAGCCAAGACTAGACTCGACTTAAGCTAATAAATAAAAAAAATAACCAAAAACATAAAATAAACATAGAATGAAACGGGATGGTAGTCCGTATGTTTTTTTTTTTTTTTTTTTTTGCATACACTCTTACCCTACCATCCAAAATAATACATCATAGGGAATGAACATTCCCCTTACACTTGAATTTTTACATACTTTACAATAAACTAATCTAATGACTCGAATTAAGATAATCAAAACACTTGGAGCACTTTTAAGATTAACGTACATATGGGGGTAATAAAATGATTTTCTTCCTCATTACTCCATAACAATAGTACTTTACCCATGAGTCCCAATCGTCCCAAAACAATATGTACAAGGATATGACTCGACTTAGCAACCATGTAATCAATTAGATAATTAACTAAGGGTTTAACAAATAACAATAATGCATTAAAGATGAGTGCATACACGGAAGGCTAAGGCGATTTGGGTGTACATTTAAGTGGGTTGTAACAAATTCTTCCTTTAATTAAGATGCTTAAAGTTAGAAACGAAAAGATAGGCTCGGAGGGGTGTACTAGGGGTTTCGTGTACTAAAAATGAGTACAACGCTAAGGGTGTGGGAAAAATTAATTGACTTTACTAGCCATGTAATATGACTTAAATGGTCAAGTAATTATGATACGGTTTAACACAAGGGTGATCCTAATGCCTCTTATCATGTAGTAAATCCTACTACACGAATGTAGTCTCACTAGCGGTCTCGGGATGCATCACTAACGCAAGTTCTAGAATCTAAATGCTAGCGGTACACTCATAAGCACTAATAATGAATGCTTTTCCTATCAAATCTAAAGGCGAACCTCACATATTTGGGTGGAAAATTTTTCCTGAATAGTACGGTTTTGTGCTAGTCATACAACTCCTATCCATGAGACGCTTGCTAAGGCTAAAGTTTCACTCCTAAATGTTGTAAAAAAATTTAAATTTGGCGCTAAAATTACACTAACAAGTATTTCTCATAGTTTTATTACACACCTACCATCAAACAAACAAACTCAAGTGCAAGTTTATCTATAAGGTATCATCATTTACCCTCCCCTTACACTTAGGATGAACATTTTCCCCAATGTTCAATTAAAGATTGTAAAAGTAAAACAGGTAAAAGAATGAAATTAAATACTCCCCTGATTCGCTCGGTATGGATATTATGGTAACAAGGTTAGATCTTCCTCCAAGAAAATGAACATTCAAAGCTTCCCTTCCAGAATATAAATCATCTTCTTGTCATACATAACCTGTTAAACCTGAGAAAACGAACAAGGCAACCTTGCATAAAATCGGCGGCAATCTATATATGCTAACAAATCCTAGAAAATAAAGTAAGATATAATGCTTGTGGAATGAATGTTTGCAGATTTCCTGGAGATTATAAAACTAAAGATTCGACAAAAACTTTAAGACTCCGTTAGAAAAACAAAACTGGTAAAATTTCCAGATTTTTACACGTGACGCCATCAGGAGTTTCTTCCTGACGCCGTCAGAAGTGACATGCAGAAATCCTTATGTTAAGTTTCCGGAAAATTTCTGGAAAAACTTTGTCCTACTTCCTGAAAAATCCTGCAAAACATCATTATGACTCGATACAAGCATTTGACTCTAACAAATACGAATATACATGTTCATTTAATATTGTGGAGAATCATGATCGGTTTTGTTTCTTAAAAACATATTTGGGGTTTCCCCTTACACTTATCTTTTGCGAAATACCTTTGGATGAAGTTAAGACAAAGCCAAACAACAAAATAAAGTATTTTCACCATTTTAGTTTGAAACATGATCTACCAACAATAAAAATAAAGCATGCATACGAAAACAAATAACAATCAAACAAAATAAAAATCACACAAAGCATGGGTTGCCTCCCAAGAAGCGCTTTTCTTTATTTACGAGTCTTGTAGCTAGACTCAAGGTCATGGGTTATTACGTGACATGGGTGAGTTCCTCATTAAGTACATCTTTGGGATCAAACTTAGGTTTCAACTTCCTATCGGTTTTCTTAGTACGGTATGACCTTTCTGATGAGGCGAAAAATGATCCGTTTTTAGGGGGTCATTTAAGCCCGAATTCGAATTTATTTGATCAAATATTGCCCTAAATTGTTCCTTTTGTGATTTTAGGTACTTTGGGAGAGAAATCTGGAAAAGGAAGCAATTCGGACGTTTTTGGAGCATAAAAGTGAAGAAAACGCCAAAGTCTTAATTTTCCATGCTGGGAACAGTAGGTGACGGCGTCAAGAGCACTTTGGTGATGGCGTCAAGAGTAAAAGTGGTGACGGCCCAGAGAGAACTTGAAGGCGTCACCCAAGGCCGTCACGTGTTAACTTGTCAAAACTTGCGCGCGGAGTAGCTGATATTGTTTTGGTCATAACTTTTGCATACAAACTCGGATTTAGGTGATTCAAAAGCCCACGCGAAGAGGACGAAGAGATCTACAATTTGGTGAAAAAATGGTCTTGACGGCGTCAAGAGAAACGAGCTGACGCCGTCAATCCTTGCTGACAGAAAACATGCCTATAAATATAACATCATAACTTCACTTTTTTTAAGCCCTAAACCCTAAGGTCGATTCCTGGGTTTAGGTGGGTGTTTTTCCAGCAACTTAGAGGGTTTCAATCACTCCATAAACATCATGTATTGGTTTGATGATTCTATCTTAATTATGTTTTCCATTATCATTGTTGTTTGCTATTCTTTGATGATGATTTGCTAATTCACCTTGTGTCTACTTATGATTATGTGAAACTTGTATATAATTGATTAGATCTCATTGATTTCTTGTTGATGTTGTGTCTATCTCCATCAATTAAGGCGTGACAACTTCAATAGATCTAGTTGGTTTAGTTTATAATCCTTGTTTCCTATTGATTCTTGTTTTAATTGAATGATTTATATGTTAGGCTTAAGAAAACTGGCAGATCTCCAAATGGTAACATGCTTGAACGTCTTAGGAAACATGAACCTATTGCACTAAGGTCTTTATTGGTTGTATTTAATGCATGAGCCACTATTTACAATCCCTATGGTTGTGCTGGGCATGGTATAGGAGGAGATAAGAGCTCATAGAATTGGGGAGTTATGTGCGATACCCCATGAATGGTATTAAGGAATACAACCCGTCAATTAAAACAAGGTTACAATTCAATAGGTAGGATTGGATAGCTAGCAAGGAGTAACATATCATGGGTAGACATGCTTCACTTATCTTGTAGAACCTTAGTTTATTTTCTTTTTTATTAGTTTAATTAGTAGCTTTTGGGTTAGTTGATTAGCAACTAATTCCGCCCACTCTCCCAATACCCAAGATTTTTACTTGCTTTTCATAAAATATAAAAACATAAAAAGAATCATCCTTCACATTTAGACCTAGTTAGATTAATTTCAATCCTAACGACACTATTCCTAAGCTGAACGATCAATCCCTCGGTACTTGTCACTATACTATAATACAACGATCAGGTACACTGCCTGGTGGGGGTTGTAAGCTTCTCGAGATCCCTAGAGAGGTAAAGCCTGTTGCGATTCCCACGCATCAAGTTTTTGGCGCCGCTGCCGGGGAATAGTTATTGTTTAGGTTGAATTTGATTTTTATTAGGTCTACTCATTAGATTCCTATCAAGTGAGATTTTTTCTTTTGTAGCTTTCTCGTAGTCTATCTTTTCTTTGTGATTTTGTTTGTAATTTGCTTCAAATGGACTCTACACTTAGACTTCTAAGATTGCAAGATAGGGTTGAGCGGCTAACACACCAAAGAGTTCAAAATACTTCATTTAGAGACACCTATGAATCATATGAGCCTTCACCTAGGATAGATTCTTATGAACAACCTCCATGTTTAAGATCTAGTTTTAGTGAGGCCAATAGGAAATGCGACCTAGTTTTCCAAGGAATTATGGAGAGAGCCATTACAACAAATCATAAGTTGGATGAAGCACTAGGTTTGCTATTATCACTACCTAAGAAAACAATTGAGGAGGATTTAGCCGAGCATGATCACATTGATCAAAAAGACCTAGGTTTTATGATCGATGATGATGAATCTCAAGAAATAGATGATGAATCTCTTGGGCAATTTGTATATAGCAGTCAGAATATTGAGGATGACCCTTATGATTCGGACATAGAAGTTTAGATGCCTAGAGAAGCACGTGAGATACTTGGGAGAATGTTAGGGCTAGATCCTGACACATGGAATGATGAGGTGAACAACATAAGCCCACAAAATACTCAACCATCATTTGAGGCACACGCACCGCCCGTGACTTACCCGGAAGAAGTAGAAGAAACTTTAGGAATTCCAATGGAGGTAGAACCCTTGGACCAGGCACCACTTGAGGATATAGGTTTGAACACTTGTAGTGATAACCTTACTCCTAGTTCTAGGGAATTTCCTAGTGTTGATGAACCGGAATCTCAATCTTTACACACCTTTCCATCCTTAGATATATTTCTAGGAGACAAAAGAGGAACCGACCCACCCATCAACCAATATTATCCGGGTAGTTTTAGGATGAAGGAAGCCATTCACTCACCCCCTTCACCTCACGTGGCATATTCACACCCTAAGGGTGTGTATCGCTACTTTCACCCACACTTAATCCTAAGTGTAGGGAGAACCTCCCCTATTTCCGTTAAATAAGGGTAGAGTCAGGCTCGTGACTCGAACAAAAACAAGCGCTTCTTGGGAGGCAACCCATGTTTTGTACGTTTTTATTTGTTTGTTTATTTGTTTGATTTTATTTGTTTCCGTATGCATGTTTTATTTTTATTGTTTGTGGCTCATGTTTCAAAGTAAATTGTGAAAATGCTTTATTTTGTTTTTAACTTCGTCTTAATTGCATATAAAGGTATTTTGCGAAAGATAAGTGTAAGGGAGATCCAAATTTGTTTATAAGAACGAAATTGAGCATGAACCACAACAATATTAAATGGACATGTGTATTAGTACTTGTTAGAGTCAAATGCTTGTATCGAGTCGTAATGATATTTTGCAGGATTTTCCAGGAAGTAGGACGAAGTTTTTCCAGAAATTTTCCAGAAACTTAACATAAGAATTTCTGCAGGTCACTTCTGACGGCGTCACGAGTTTACTCTTGACGGCGTCATGTGTAAAATTCTGGAAATTTTGCTAGTTTTGTTTATACCGGAGTCTTAAAGTTTTTGTTGATTCTTTAGTTTTATAAACTCCAGGAAATCTGCAAACATTCATTCCACAAGCATTATATCTTTAATTGTTTTGTTTCTATTCCTAAGTCTGGAATTACATCTAGTTGTGAGTTATCTTTGTTCGGGTTGATGCTTTGGGTTTTTGTTTGTTTTCTCAGGATTTACAGGTTACGTATGACAAGAAGATGATTTATATTCTGGAAGGGAAGCTTTGATTGTTCATTTTCTTGGAGGAAGATTTAACCTGGCCACCTTATTATCCATACCGAGCGAATCAGGGGAGTATTTGATTTCATTCTCTTTACTTTTTCACTTTTACATTCTTTACTTGAACATTGGGGACAATGTTCATCTTAAGTGTAAGGGGAGGGTAAAAAGATGATACCTTGCATATGCACTTTCGCTTGAGTTTGTTTTGTTTGATGGTAGATGTGTAATAAAACTATGAGAAATACTTGTTAGTGCAATTTTAGCGCCAAATTTAATTTTTTTTACAACATTTAGAAGTGAAACTTTAGCCATAGCAAGCGTCTCATGGATAGGAGATTGTATGACTAGCACAAAACCGTATATTCAGAAAAATTTTCCACCCAAAAATGTGAGGTTCGCCTTTAGATTTGATAGGAAAAGCATTCATTATTAGTGCTTATGAGTGTACCGGTAGCATTTAGATTCTAGAACTTGCGTTAGTGATGCATCCCGAGACCGCTAGTGAGACTACATTCGTGTGGTAGGATTTACTACATGATAAGAGGCATTAGGATCACCCTTGTGTTAAACCCGCATCATAATTACTTGACCATTTAAGTCATATTACTTGGCTAGTTAAGTCAACTAATTTTTCCCACACCCTTAGCGTTGTACTCATTTTTAGTACACGAAACCCCTAGTACACCCCTCCGAGCCTATCTTTTCGTTTCTAACTTTAAGCATCTTACTTAAAGGAAGAATTTGTTACACCCCACTTAAATGTACACCCAAATCGCCTTAGCCTTCCGTGTATGCGCTCATTTTTAGTGCATTATTGTTATTTGTTAAACCCTAAGTTAACTATCTAATTGATTACATGGTTGCTAAGTCGAGTCATATCCTTGTACATATTGTTTTGGGACAATTGGGACTCATGGGTAAGTACTTATTTTATGGAGTAATGGGGAAGAACATCATTTATTACCCCCATATGTACGTTAATCTTAAAAGTGCTGCAAGTGTTTTGATTTTCTTAATTCGAGTCATTAGATTAGTTTAATGTAAAGTATGTAAAGATTCAAGTGTAAGGGGAATATTCATTCCCTATGATGTATTATTTTGGATGGTAGGGCAAGAGTGTATGCAAAAAAAAAAAAAAAAAAAAAAAAAAAAAAAAAAAATCGAAAAAATCAAGAAAAAGAAAAAAAAAAATAGAAAAAGAAAAAGAGAAAAAAAACATACGGACTACCATCCCTTTTTATTCTATGTTCATTTTATGTTTTTTGTTATTTTTCATTTATTAGCTTAAGTCGAGTCTAGTCTTGGCTTAGCAACGCCATATTGTACATGTAATTAACCAAGATTGTTAACTCGCCACCAGTAAAACTTCTTTTATCCAACAAAACCGTGTATTTCATATCCCTACACCTAACGTTACAACCCTTTAAAAGACCTCTTTGATAGTTTATCCTAGGTGCTTACGCCATGTGGTGGAGGTTTGATCCTTTCTCAAGCCTATGGTAATCTATTTTGCTATGACAGGTAGTGAGAGATATCTTCCGTTTCCATATTGTAATTTACACTTTATTACACCCGAGAGATGTGAGTATCTAAACACTATTTGTGAGGTGCTTGTGTATGACCTCCGTGCTTGTCTATTGGTCTTTAGTGGAACGATTATTTGTTGTAATTACTTTTATATTAGTATTAAATGACCCCCTAACTTGTATTTTGAGTAGAATAAAAGCGCATTTGCTTGAGGACAAGCAAATCTCAAGTGTAAGGGTATATGATGAGGCGAAAAATGATCCGTTTTTAGGGGGTCATTTAAGCCCGAATTCGAATTTATTTGATCAAATATTGCCCTAAATCGTTCCTTTTGTGATTTTAGGTACTTTGGGAGAGAAATCTGGAAAAGGAAGCAATTCGGACGTTTTTGGAGCATAAAAGTGAAGAAAACGCCAAAGTCTTAATTTTCCATGCTGGGAACAGTAGGTGACGGCGTCAAGAGCACTTTGGTGACGGCGTCAAGAGTAAAAGTGGTGACGGCCCAGAGAGAACTTGAAGGCGTCACCCAAGGCCGTCACGTGTTAACTTGTCAAAACTTGCGCGCTGAGTAGCTGATATTGTTTTGGTCATAACTTTTGCATACGAACTCGGATTTAGGTGATTCAAAAGCCCACGCGAAGAGGACGAAGAGATCTACAATTTGGTGAAAAAATGGTCTTGACGACGTCAAGAGAAACGAGCTGACGCCGTTAAGCCTTGCCGACAGAAAACATGTCTATAAATATAACATCATAACTTCACTTTTTGTAAGCCCTAAACCCTAAGGTCGATTCCTGGGTTTAGGTGGGTGTTTTTCCAGCAACTTAGAGGGTTTCAATCACTCCATAAACATCATGTATTGGTTTGATGATTCTATCTTAATTATGTTTTCCATTATCATTGTTGTTTGCTATTCTTTGATGATGATTTGCTAATTCACCTTGTGTCTACTTATGATTATGTGAAACTTGTATATAATTGATTAGATCTCATTGATTTCTTGTTGATGTTGTGTCTATCTCCATCAATTAAGGCATGACAACTTCAATAGATCTAGCTGGTTTAGTTTATAATCCTTGATTCCTATTGATTCTTGTTTTGATTGAATGATTTATATGTTAGGCTTAAGAAAACTGGCAGATCTCCAAATGGTAACATGCTTGAACGTCTTAGGAAACATGAACCTACTGAACTAAGGTCTTTATTGGTTGTATTTAATGCATGAGCCACTGTTTACAATCCCTATGGTTGTGCTGGGCATGGTATAGGAGGAGATAAGAGCTCATAGAATTGGGGAGTTATGTGCGATACCCCATGAATGGTATTAAGGAATACAACCCGTCAATTAAAACAAGATTACAATTCAATAGGTAGGATTGGATAGCTAGCAAGGAGTAACATATCATGGGTAGACATGCTTCACTTATCTTGTAGAACCTTAGTTTATTTTCTTTTTTATTAGTTTAATTAGTAGCTTTTGGGTTAGTTGATTAGCAACTAATTCCGCCCACTCTCCCAATACCCGAGATTTTTACTTGCTTTTCATAAAATATAAAAACATAAAAAGAAACATCGTTCACCATTAGACCTAGTTAGATTAATTTCAATCCTAACGACACTATTCCTAAGCTGAACGATCAATCCTCCGGTACTTGTCACTATACTATACTACAATGATCAGGTACACTGCCTGGTGGGGGTTGTAAGCTTCTCGAGATCCCTCGAGAGGTAAAGCCTGTTGCGATTCCTACGCATCACTTTCAAACTTTTCTCCATCCGGATCATACAAAATCATCTTCATATGCCATGATCCGTCACCTTCTTTAGGTGGCTTGTCCCACCTCAATTTACACTTATCCCCCTCTCTCTTTCACTTGTTCATCTCAATGTTAATAGGCATTACGCTTAAGAACTCAATCATTTTCCTAAAGAATAGGGGGTCCTCAAAAGGGTCTAACTCTTCATCTCTAGCTATGAGTTGTTCCACCGAATCTGTTTTATCGATGAAATCTTTTTCTAGATAGAATGGTGATAACGCTCAAAGTTAACATGTTTTTATAAGCGTTATTAGTGTTTTTGTGTATGTTATTTGGTTGTTTTTATATGCTTTTGCCACTAAATCGTATCAAAGTATGTTTTTGTAGCATATATAGCCAAATGTAGGAAAAATGGAGAAAAAGTGAAGAAAATGAAGTATATGCGATTACACGAAAATTCCCAAGTTCAAAAGTCCAATCTGTGACGCAATTCATAAGGAGAACCTAAGTTTTGTCATCTCAAAGTTCCAAGTTCAGAGTTAATCAAGTTTGGATAGTGCATAAAGAATTACACAAGGAAAAGTCAAAGTCAAATGCAACCAGAACGTACCATCCGATTGGTTGGAGTATAACCGATCGGATAGCTACAATTACCATATCCATCTGATCGGTATCAACCCGCAACCGATCGGATGGACATTTCTGCCTGTGTATACCAACTTTTGTGCACGAATCTTGGTCTTTTGTCCCATGGTTCTAGGCCTTCTTAGTGTCTTGATGTCCAAGCTCCAATATTTAAGTCCCTATTCATTACTAGGAGTATTTGACAAGCCTAAAAGGACCCCAAGAGTACACAATTCAAGAGATCATTGACACACATTACCACTCTCAATTATTATCATCATCTAGCTCTCAAAGAAGGAAAATTCGTGCAGAAAGAACCATGAACTTTGGAGGACAAAGGAAGCAACATTTGGAGGCAAAAAATCTCAAGAAATCATCACCAATACTTAGGTTATCAATACCTTGTCATTTGTTATCAATTCCAAAGCATTGTAAGACTTATAACCATGGATTCTAATGTTAAATATTCTGAGTTTATTTGCATGTTTGCTATGATCATTTGTCTATGAATGATTGTTTTTCACCATAATTATTCTTGGCTAAACAAAGAAACAAGAAGTATGATTGTAATGAGAATGCTTTTATAACATCAAATCGGATTGTTTGTAAACCTTTAGTTGGACGAAAGTTTAGATGTTTATAAACAATTGTAACATTTTTGTCTATGAATGGGTTACCTTTTGTAATGACCATTTCCTAAGAGTATTTGATTTGTAATAAGAGTTTGTTCTTGTGTTTAAGATATTCACCATACCTTATGAACCTTGGATGGATCTTGAATTGATTGGTTTACACCTAAAGCTTGTTTTTATAAACTAAAATCTTGACGAGGATTTAACTTTTAAAAACAATAGATTAGACCACCATCTAATTATCACAACCAACATGTTATCAAAAGTTATCACAATCATGTGTGTCATTAAGTAGAAAAGTAGTCTAAACAAGTGTAGTTTTTAAATTATTGAATTTGCTTATTATCTTATTTGCGTACATTAGAGATTTACTTTTAGATTTATATTTTGATTCACTCACAAATCCCTGCGAACGATCCCGACTTACCATCATATCTTGCTGTAACGGATGAGTACACTTGCTCGTATGTGTTGTTTCTAGATTTGGAAATTCACCCTTATAAATTTAAAACTTGCATAATAAAACGCACATCAAGTTTTTGGCGCCGTTGCCGGGGATTTTGATTGTGTTTCTTTTAAGTTTTAAAAGTCCGTTTCTTTTCGTGTTCGTTTTTTAAAAAAATGTTTTTTTTAGAAGTATCCAACCGATCGGTTTCCCAGTTTTTTTTTCCGTTTTTTAATTTTACCGTAGCGTCCATCCGATCGGTTTGGTATCCAACCGATTCAGATAGAATTTTCTATTTTCGAAAATTTTATTTTCTTGTTCTTTTGTTTAGGTAATTAACTCGATTCTCTTGGTAGTTGTATGAACACTCGTTCTACTACTAAAAAGCTTAGTACACCTTTATCCGATCCTGAAAGTTTGTTTCGTAAGAAGAGATCTTCATCTATTCTTAATTGGTTTGATAATCTTTCCGAAGAACATCCGATTTCCGATCTTTTTGAACCAATACCCATGGCTGACGATCAACCCATGTGGGCCGCCATTCGAACCGTAAAACCTACTCCTGGAGCTGCTATTGTTGTCGCCGACCTTGGTGAAAACTTTACCGTTAAAGGTCACCATCTTTCTATGATCAAAGACCGTCAATTTGATGGCCGTTCGTGGGCCGATCCGCATAAACACATTGCCGAATTTATTGAAATTTGTGTCATGTTTCGTTATGGAAATACCGATGTCGATGCTATTAAGCTCAAACTTTTTCCATCATCACTCGCCGGAGATGCCAAAGTATGGTATAACGAATTAACCCCAGGAACTATCAATACTTGGGAGGAGATGAGGCAAGGTTTTGTAAGCCGATTCTTTCCACCTGCCATGTATGATAGACTAATGGGAGAAATCCGTGCTTTTTCACAAAATCCTAATGAATCTCTTGTTGAAGCTTGGCTTCGCATGAAAGATTTGCTTCGAAGTTGTCATGGTCATAATTTAGGACGAGGAACAATAATCCAAATCTTTTATCATGGTCTTGATGAAGCATCCCAAGCAATCCTTGATGCCGGAGGAATTTTTCTTTACAAAACACCTAACGAGGCATATCAACTTCTCGAAGACCGAGTACTCCTTAAACTCGATTGGTCAAAAGATTCCAAAACCAAACCCCAACGGAAAACCGTTGCTTTTGCCGAAAGTTCAGATAATTCGAAACTCATGGATAAAATAGAAGCCCTGTCTTCTAAAATTGACTCGCAATACAAAGATATAAAAGGAGAAATGAAAGAAATGCGAGATGGCTGTAATAATTGTGGAGGAAATCATACATCATCCGAGTGTGATGACCAACCTATGAATGGACCCAACGAAGGGGAAGCCAATTATGTCCAAGGAGGATATCGTGGAGGAGGTTTTCGTGGTAATTATTACGGAAGAAGTTCTGGAAATTGGCAAGACCGCCAACAAATGGATAACAACCGTGATTTTCAACCCCGAACAGACAACCCAAACCCACCAAATTCCGATAAAAAGGAAGAATCTGATTTCGAAAAAATGATGCGAGATTTCGTAACTGCTCAAAGAACTACAAATGAGTTTGTAAAAACTCAAATTTTCAATCTCAAAACAAAAGTTGAGCAAGGTCAGAAAAATCATCAAGCTTCTATCCAGGATCTTGAACAAAAATTTGGTAGACTTTCTGATCAATTTTCTTCTCGAATTCCTGGTACATTACCAAGTAACACCCAATCCAATCCAAAACCATCTGGATCAAACAATAAGAATTATCTTCCACCAGAAAACAGAAATGAGCATATCAATGCTGTATTCACTCGAAGTGGTCTTTCATATGATCCACCACCCGTTCCTACAGATAATACCATCATTCAAGATGAGGAGGAGGAAGAAGCTGAAGAAGAAGCAGCTGAATAAGAACCAACCCAAACACCAACCAAAGAAAATACCGTTCCACCAATAAAACCTTATACACCGAAAATACCATATCCACAAGCCCTAAGAAAAGAGAAAAGAGAGGAGCGAAATAAGAAGTTTATAGAGATGATCAAAGAAGGTAGAATTAGCGTACCCCTCGTTGATGTTCTAGCTGGAATGCCCAATTATGGGAAATTTTTGAAAGAACTTCTTAATAATCGAAACAAGTTGGAACAAATTTCCGCTACCGTTATCAATGAAGAATGCTCTGCTATAATTCAAAACAAAATTCCACCGAAACTAGGAGATCCCGGAAGTTTTCTTATACCATGTACATTAGGAAACAACATCACATGCGATGCTTTAGCCGATCTAGGTGCAAGTATCAATTTGATGCCCTATTCGTTGTATTCTAAACTTTCCATCAATACATTGAAACCTACTAAGATGAGTATAAGATTAGCCAACCATACATACCAATATCCTGTTGGGGTTGCTAAAAATATGCTTGTTCAAGTTGGTAAATTTGTTTTTCCTGTGGATTTTGTCATCTTAGAAATGGAGGAAGATAGTCGAGTACCCTTAATCTTAGGAAGACCTTTCTTAAACATTGCTGACGCCATGATCAAAGTCAAAGGCAGAGAACTCAATCTTGGAGTAGGAGAAGATCGAATCACATTCTTAATCGATAAAGCAATGAAATATCCAAATTCCAGTGATGACACATGCTATAACATCGATGTAATTGATGAAGTCACTGAAGAAGAATTGGATGCATTACTTGACGATTCGAAACCATTCATGACTACTTCAGAAAAGATCAGTGAAACAGATTCTGATAAAGAATTTGAGGAATTCATGGAAGTAAAATTAGAAGGAGAGGAAGAAGAGAAATTTGAAGATATCACTGAAAAAGATCAAATGAAAATCAAATCATCTCTAGAAGAACCACCCACTGATTTGGAACTCAAACCCCTTCCCAATAATCTTGAATACGCCTACTTAGAAGAAAATTCAATTCTTCCAGCAGTCATATCGTCGTTACTCAAAACAAATCAAAAAGAAAGACTCGTTTCTGTTCTTAAGAAGCATAAACGCGCTTTTGCGTGGAAAACTTCTGATATTCCAGGAATTAGCCCAGATTTTTGTAAACACAAAATCAATTGTAAAGAAGGTACTAAACCCGTTGTAGAAAGACAACGTCGACTCAACCCCAATATGAAAGAAGTTGTTAAGAAGGAAATCATTAAAATTCTTGACGCAGGAATTATTTATCCTATCGAGGATAGCCCATGGGTGAGTCCAGTTCATTGTGTTCCGAAGAAAGGAGGAATGACTGTAGTGACCAACGAAAGAAATGAATTAGTTCCTACTAGAACTGTCACTGGATGGCGAGTATGTATTTATTACAGAAAACTTAACAAAGCCACCAGGAAAGATCATTTTCCTCTATCGTTCATGGATCAGATGCTCGAAAGATTAGCAGGAAACAAATACTTTTGCTTCCTTGATGGTTTTTCGGGATATTTCGAAATTCCTATCGATCCAGCCGATCAAGAGAAAACCACATTTACATGTCCTTTTGGAACCTACGCTTACCGGCGTATGCCTTTTGGTCTATGTAATGCACCTGCAACTTTTCAAAGGTGTATGATCGCAATATTCCAAGATATGCTTGAGACATCTATGGAAGTTTTCATGGATGACTTTTCAGTTTTTGGTGATTCTTTTGAAACTTGTCTTTCCAATCTCGATAAAATGCTTGAGAGATGTGAAGCTGCACATCTAGTTCTTAATTGGGAAAAATGTCATTTCATGGTAACTGAAGGAATTGTGTTAGGACACAAGATATCAAGTTCAGGAATGGAAGTAGACAAAGCTAAAATAGATGTTATCACCAAATTACCACCACCAACTAACGTTAAATCCGTTAGAAGTTTTCTAGGACATGCCGGTTTTTACCGCCGATTTATCCAAGATTTTTCAAAAATATCACTTCCTATGACTAAACTTTTAGAAAAAGGATTCTGTATTTGATTTTAATGCTGACTGCATTAAAGCTTTCGAAACATTAAAAAGTCAATTGACTAGTGCCCCAATTATGGTTGCACCTAATTGGTCACTACCATTTGAACTTATGTGTGATGCAAACGATTTCGCTGTTGGAGTTGTTTTAGGACAACGTGAAGGAAAACATTTTTGTCCTATATACTTCGCTAGTAAAACACTCAACAATGCTCAACAAAACTATACGGTTACAGAAAAAGAATTATTAGCCGTAGTTTTTGCATTCGACAAATTCAGATCTTATCTTGTGCTTTCAAAAACGATAGTTTTTACAGATCATTCCGCACTTAAATATCTGTTTAACAAACAAGATGCAAAACCGCGTCTTATCAGATGGATTTTACTACTGCAAGAATTCGATATTGAAATAAAAGACAAGAAAGGAGCAGAAAATCTTGCAGCTGATCATTTGTCACGTCTCGAGAATCCGAATTTGGAAGAATTAAAAGAAAATGAAATTAACGATTATTTTCCAGAAGAAACTCTCATGATGATAGATAAAGATGATGATGAGGAAGTACCATGGTTTGCAGATTACGCAAATTATCTTGCAGGAGATATTCTTAAAAAAGGGATGAGTCACTACCAACGTAGTAAGTTCTTTTCAGAACTAAAACACTATTATTGGGAGAAACCTTACCTTTTTAAAATGTGCAAGGATGGAATGATACGAAGATGTGTTTCGGGTGCCGAAACAAGAAAAATTCTTGATGAATATCATCATGGCCCAACTGGGGGACATTATGGTCCTTCCACTACAGCTAAAAAAGTTTTTGATGCTGGATTCTATTGGCCTACAATTTTCAAAGAAGCATATACTCTTGTTCAAAACTGTGATGCGTGCCAAAAATCCGGTAACCTTTCTCGAAGAGACGAAATGCCTCAAAAGAGCATTCAAGTCTGTGAAATATTCGACATTTGAGGAATTGATTTTATGGGACCCTTCCCTAAATCACACAAATACGAATATATCCTCGTTGCAATCGATTATGTTTCCAAATGGGTTGAAGCTGAAGCTCTTCCTACTAACGATGCACGAGTTATTGTCAACTTTCTCATAAAGATTTTTGCTCGCTATGGAATTTCTAAAGCTTTAATAAGTGATAGAGGATCCCATTTCTGTAATAAACAAATGGAGAAAGTAATGAAACGATATGGAGTTCATCATCGTTTTGCTACAGCTTATCATCCACAAACTAGTGGTCAAGTCAAAAATATCAATAGAGCTATAAAAAGAATACTTGAAAGAACGGTTAAGGAAACGATATGGGCATTTCGTACGACATATAAGACACCAATTGGTACAACACCATACAGACTCTTGTATGGGAAAACATGTCATCTACCGTTCGAACTTGAGCACCGTGCTTACTGGGCGCTAAGAAGCTGTAATCCTGATCTAAAAATAGCTGGAGAAAAGAGATTTTTGCAATTGCATGAACTCGATGAGTTAAGACTTCAAGCTTATGAGAACTCCCAGCTATACAAAGCAAGAACCAAAGCTTACCACGATAGAAAGCTGAGAATTCGAAAACAATTCAAAGCTAGAGATAAAGTTCTGCTCTTCAATATGAAATACAAGTTTAAAGCTCCGAAACTCAAACCAAAATGGTTTGGACCATATGTAGTGAAACATGGATTTCCATCAGGTTATGTTGAACTTTATGACAAACGTGGTGGAAGTTTCATTGTAAATGGGCACCGAATTAAACTCTATTATGATAAAGAGCAATTAAACATAATTTCTAATGAAGAAATTCCATCCGAATTTGAATATGAAGCTATCACATTCATGGCTCCACACAAGGGAATGGTCCCTTGGGCACAGAATAATGGTTTTATCTATGATGCTCTTCCTAGAGCATGGGAAACAGTTACATTGGAAAACATAGATGAAATAGGGGAGGGAATTGTGATAGGAAATGTGTTGTACATCCCTAAAAAGAAGTGTAACACTACAACTACATAATCTATTCGAAGTTTGAGTCCGGCTGAGGACTCGTTAATAAAACAAGCGCTTCTCGGGAGGCAACCCGTGTGTTTATTTTTAATTTATTTTATTTTTCAGTGTCTACACTCCAAAGTTTTATCACTTGGTCAAACTTAAGTGTGGGGGTGTGCCACTAATTTGAATAAAA
Source organism: Artemisia argyi (assembly GCA_030686995.1). NCBI lineage: Eukaryota > Viridiplantae > Streptophyta > Magnoliopsida > Asterales > Asteraceae > Artemisia > Artemisia argyi. The sequence goes on from JARVZY010001451.1 coordinate 41,090, forward strand.
CTGCAATGCTTTTTGTTTGTTTGTTTTTGTTTTTAATAATGCAGGTGTTGATTGCAAGAAACAGAAGATTGGATAGAAATATAAAACCGGATATCATGGTTTATTTTCTCATTTCCCTACTTTCATACTTTTAAGTTCGTTTATCACATTGAGGACAATGCTTAACTTAAGTGTGTGGGGGGGGGGGGGGGTGAGTAGGTAAAATAAGAAATTAAGTCTAATATCGATTTAATTTTTAAATTTTGTTTGTCCTTATAATCTAGTTGTTTTCACACTTTTAGGAGTAATTTATTAGAATAACTGGATCTATCCACTGGAAAAATCAGTAATTTTGAAAGAATTGAGATGTGTCCCGATTAATATTGCAATCCACTTTTGGATCGATAACATTTGCTAGCACATATTATAATATTTTCCACTAAATTATGAGGATTTTAGCCTGTTCATATCTAGCATACATCTTATATGCTCGAATCTTTTGTTATGAGTGTGCCAGTGATTTTATTTATTCTAGAACTTGTACTTGTAAATCATTACCAAACCGTTGTGAGATTACATTTTTGTAATATAAGTATACATACGTGATAAGAGGCAACCTTAGGATTTTAATCAGATAGCCTTCATTATTGATTTTTAGCTAGTCACATTGATTAGTTAATTTCCAATTTTTAACCCTTTTGTTAGCGTTCATCTTTAACGCTAGATACCTTTAGTTACACCCTCTGAGCCAATATTTTCGTTTTTGTTACATCCAGAAAAATAAAAAAAGATTTTACACTTTAAACCTTAGTCTTACCCTTTGTCAAAGTCTAATTGGTGGGTTGCTAGTTGCTTGGTATTTTGGATTGTTTTTGATGATTATTAGTTAGCCACACTTCACCAATCATGTGTATGCCATTCCGACAAAGACGGAGACTGCAGCTTCTTATTTGTATTTTTGTGATGATGCTTATGCGAAGTGTGGGGGATGAGTTAAAAAAAAAAAAAAAAAAAAAAAAAAGAATAAGTCATCGCAACTGTAAGGTGACAATTATAGCAAATGTGCTATATGTGAAGACGAAGTTATGTGATATGTTGTTAGCCGATGTGCTATGTATGAAGAATATTATTATGGCGAATCAATGTATGAGATGTTTGAACATAAGCCTGGTACAACCCGAAGCCTAAACATTACAACCCGAATAAAAGACCTCTTTGATGTGTAGACTTGGTGCTTACGCCATTGCGGTGTAGTTTTGTTTCTTGTACAAGCCTATGGTAATAATTAGATCATGACTGAGCAATGAGTGTGATTTATCATATACGCTACCCCATATATGAGTGTTATGAGTGAATTATATCTTATTCTTCTTTCGTGAGGTGTTTTAGAAATGTTACTCAAGCAAGAAAATCGTTGGGTATTGTCAAACATCTCGGTTTTTCACCAGTAAAGCTTAAAAATGATGAATCTTATCTTGTACTTGTACTTGGTGGATTTGCATCACATTTTTCTAATCACTTCCGGTTACCATGTGGATATTTAGTTTTCTTCTAGATTTGCTTGAGGACAAGCAAAGTTTAAGTGTTGGGGATTTGATAACGCTCAAAGTTAACATGTTTTTATAAGCGTTATTAGTGTTTTTGTGTATGTTATTTGGTTGTTTTTATATGCTTTTGCCACTAAATCGTATCAAATTATGTTTTTGTAGCATATGTAGCCAAATGTAGGAAAAATGGAGAAAAAGTGAAGAAAATGAAGTATATGCGATTACACGAAGATTCCCAAGTTCAAAAGTCCAATCTGTGACGCAATTCATAAGGAGAACCTAAGTTTTGTCATCTCAAAGTTCCAAGTTCAGAGTTAATCAAGTTTGGATAGTGCATAAAGAATTACACAAGGAAAAGTCAAAGTCAAATGCAACCAGAACGTACCATCCGATCGGTTGGAGTATAACCGATCGGATAGCCACAATTACCATATCCATCCGATCGGTATCAACCCGCAACCGATCGGATGGACATTTCTGCCTGTGTATACCGACTTTTGTGCACGAATCTTGGACTTTTGTCCCATGGTTCTAGGCCCTTCTTAGTGTCATGATGTCCAAGCTCCAGTATTTAAGTCCCTATTCATTACTAGGAGTATTTGACAAGCCTAAAAGGACCCCAAGACTACACAATTAAAGACACAATTCAAGAGATCATTTACACACATTACCACTCTCAATTATTATCATCATCTAGCTCTCAAAGAAGGAAAATTCGTGCAGAAAGAACCAGGAACTTTGGAGGACCAAGGAAGCAACATTTGGAGGCAAAAAATCTCAAGAAATCATCACCAATACTTAGGTTATCAATACCTTGTCATTTGTTATCAATTCCAAAGCATTGTAAGACTTATAACCATGGATTCTAATGTTAAATATTCTGAGTTTATTTGCATGTTTGCTATGAGTGGCTAGTAGTCTTTTTACACTTGTTTTGATGATGTTTTATGCTTAGTGATAGTTATGATTGTGATAACATGTTTTAATTCAATTTCAAGTCAATCCTAAGAACCAATTGTACCTTAAGTTTCATAGTGACATTTGTTGAGTTAAGGTTAACTAATTGATAATAGTTTCAAGGGTCGAAAGATTTGTTATTATTCAACTAGTTATAATCATTTGCCTATAAATGATTGTTTTTCACCATAATTATTCTTGGCTAAACAAAGAAACAAGAAGTATGATTGTAATGAGAATGCTTTTATAACGTTAAATTGGATTGTTTGTAAACCTTTAGTTGGACGAAAGTTTAGATGTTTATAAACAATTGTAACCTTTTTGTCTATGAATGGGTTACCTTTTGTAATGACTATTTCCTAAGAGTATTTGATTTATAATAAGAGTTTGTTCTTGTGTTTAAGATATTCACCATACCTTATGAACCTTGGATGGATCTTGAATTGATTGGTTTACACCTAAAGCTTGTTTTTATGAACTAAAATCTTGACTAAGGTTTAACTTGTAAAAACAATAGATTAGACCACCATCTAATTATCACAACCAACATGTTATCAAAAGTTATCACAATCATGTGTGTCATTAAGTAGAAAACTAGTCTAAACAAGTGTAGTTTTTAAATTATTGAATTTTCTTATTATCTTATTTGCGTACATTAGAGATTTACTTTTAGACTTGTATTTTGATTCACTCACAAATCCCTGCGAACGATCCCGACTTACCATCATATCTTGCTGTAACGGACGAGTACACTTGCTCGTATGTGTTGTTTCTAGATTTGGTAATTCACCCTTATAAATTTAAAACTTGCATAATAAAATGCACATCAAATGGGCGTTGGGGTCCTATAAAGTTTCTTTCTATCCAAGGTCCATATCTAGATGGTCTCCTATTCATCTCTACCCAATGTGGTGTCGGTTCATCCTCACAATCATAGCTGTGTTTCTTAACATCATATACCGACCAAGTATCGCCCTCACCTACCGCTATCTTAGACTCCTTACAATCTATCATGGCGCTAGCGGTTGCTAAAAATCCTCTTCCTACTAATAGTGGGCATGTAGTATCACTAACCATATCTAGGACGTGAAAATCCACTAAAATAGTTAACTTCCCTACGTGAACAACTGCATCCTTAATCATCCCAACCGGGTGGGCAATACTCCCATACGCTAGACCAATTAATACCTCCGTCTCCTCTAACTTTCCTAGCTTGAGAGTGGTAAAAAGGGATAAGGGAATCAAGTTAAGGCTTGACCCTAAATCGGCTAGTGTGTCGAAAGCTTCGGATCTTCCTATCTTACAAGGCAAAACAAATATACCCGGATCATCAAGCTTTTTAGGCAACTTGTTTTGAATGAAGGCGGTCCCATTTTTACCTAGTTTAAATTTCTCATATTTTTCTAGGAGGGCACTATAGTAGGGAGCAAGTGCTAAGACATCAATGACGGGGCGTTCAAGGTGAAGCTCCTTGAATTCATCGCCAAGGTCTTGTGTATGAGGTGTTTCAACTATGCTTTTGACCGGTTTGATATCGGGTGTTTCATTCGATTGGTCCTTTTGGAGAATTTGGTTTTGCTTGAAACACGTGCTCATTGATTTAACCGAGTAGTATTGCGGACAAGAAGTGGGTGACGAAACTGATGATATGGAATTAACGTTTAGTTTCGGGTTCTTGACCGTGTCGCTTAGGAGTGCTCCCATTTCTCGGTCATTGAGAACTTTCAACAATGTGTCAATTTTGGTGGTCATCTCGCTTTGCTTTTGTTTGAAATCGGCTTCAAACTTAGATATGCGAGCTTCTTGAGATGCCATAAACTTGGACATCAATCCTTCAAGATTGTTGGTACTACCATAGTTATTAGAAGGATTGTTGTTGAAAATACGGTTGGAGGGTGGACCGTTTGGTTGGTAACGATTAGGCGGATTGGAAGAATTGTTTTGGTTTTGTTTCCACCTAAGGTTCGGGTGATTTTTCCAAGAGGGATTGTAGGAATCACCGTAAGGGTTTGGCTAGGGCTTGAAAGTGTACCACTTATCTCCCGCTTCGTCAGTACGCGAGGATGCGTAGTCCGCAAAAGCTGTTCCGGGGAGTTCCACGCAATCACGAGTGTCATGGGGACCACTACATAATTCGCATGAAGAAGTGATTTTGTTCACTTGGCTTGAAGGCTTAGGAGCTTCGTAAGATTTCATGAGAAACTTGACTTGGTCCTCAAGTTCCATGATCCTACGGTCGGGAGTGCTAGAATTGTTCGAAGGCAAAGATATTGCCTTGACCGTTTTGTTTAAATCACGGGGATCATTCCAACTTTCGTTGTCATAGAGAGCAAGATCTTCTATGAGTTCCCATGATTCTTCCGAACTTAGATCACGTAGCTTGCCACCAGCCGATTGGTCAATGGTTCGCCTTGTGGAGAGATCGATATGGTCATAGAAGATTTGGACTTGGAGCCAAAGATCTATGCCATGATGAGGGACTTTTTGGAGTAAGTCCTTGAAACGAGTCCATGCTTCATATAGTTTCACCTTGACGTTGTTGGAACATCAAGATATCATTTCTAAGCTTGGTAGTTCTCGCCGGTGGGAAAAATTAAGCAAGGAAACGAGTGGTGAGATCATCCCATGAGGTGATGGATCCCGCGGGTAAACGTTCAAGCCATTGACTAGCTTGATCACGTAGAGAGAATTGGAATAGGCGTAATCGGGTTGACTCTCTAGTTGTAACATCAAGGTCTATAGAATCTACGATTTTATGGAAGTCCTTGAGATGTTGATTAGGATCTTCGGAATGAAGTCCATGGAATGCACATCCGCTTTGCACCAACCGGATGGTGTCGGATCGCAAGGGAGACACATTGGCTCCTTGGGTGAGCTCAATGGTGTTTCGATAGACTTGGTGGCTAGGTCGGGAGTACTCTCCTAGGGTTCGGGGCCTAAGACGTTGGTTAGCTAGTGGTGGGTTTTGTGGGTGGTTTTGTTGTGGTGGGTTGATGGGTTCAAAGATGTTACCACCTTCCATGATGTCGGATGGTAAAGAGTTACGAACAAAAACACGAAGAAATAAGATAGACTAAAGAAAACCTAAAAAATAAAAATAAAATCTTACTAGAAAGGAATCTAGCAAGTAGACCTAATAAAAAGAAATTCTAACCTAGACAATAACTATTCCTCGGGCTGCGGCGCCAAAAACTTGATGCGTGGGAATTGCACCAGGTTTTACCTCTCGATGGATCTTGAGAAGCTTACAAC
>JARVZY010001452.1:0-20429 GCA_030686995.1 Artemisia argyi
TTTGAAGTAAATGCATTTTTAACATAAATGTTAACTATAGTTTGTACGTTTTTACATTCCAGGAAACATTCGTGTATTATGTTGTACTGTTTACAGGTGAAGACGCTGCCATGCCTTCTGCAATATGCGTCTAGAGGAAAAACGGCTGCGAGTAGGCATGGCAGAAAGACAGGCTTTCGATAGTCACGTTTTCCTATTCCAGAAAATTTTTGGTAGAAATATCGCAATTTAGGTACGTAGCACTTTAGATGCATGTATATGTCGGTAAATTTCAGTAGCTAACATGGTAAACAAATAGACATAGAAGATGATGAAATGATGGTTACTTTATATCTTGATTCACTTGACCTTTTTCATATACTCAAGTAAGTTTCTTTCCAAAACAATGTTTGTGCAGGATTATCTTCTTAAGCAAGTTGAAGAGGCTGTCAAGGCTACTAAAGAAATATTTGTCAATGAAATGCGAAGTGAAAGTGCTGACCAAAAACTACTAGAGATTAAGGTATGCTTGATTGGACCGATAATTGCCGAGGAACTACTAATCAGTGATTGGGTCTATTAGTAATTATGGGCCTTAGTAGACAATATTCAAGAAGATATATGGAACTTCACACTAATGCCTACTTTCATATGATTTTTTTTCCTACCAGCTTGAGACAACGCCAGGTAGAAGGCTGCAAGGATGTAAGTGAAACCTGACAAATTGAGTATTTTAGAGTGGCTAAAGGAGTCATTGAAGCCACTACAAGGCAAAGGAGGTGGAAAAGATGTTCTTGCGCAACACCAGGTATGGGAGTTTAGTATATTTATTTGTTGACTCTTCGCATATTACATTCGATAGCTATTATAGTCGATCCTTTTTGGCAGATTACCTGTTTAAAGATTATAGTACCTAAAAGTAACGTACATATACCAGATTGTCCTTTAAAGTAACATTCGCGTGTATAATTAAGCAACTCTAATATGTAATGCGTGTGTTATTAAGTAATTCTAATTTGTGCTGTGAACTATTTATTCCAGAAACGGTTAACATGGGCAAAGGTACTTCCAGTGGTCCGAGTATAAATGCTGGGTCTCAGCCGGCAAAGACATCATGGTTGGTCGCGTGTTTGCATATTTCATCCACTACCTATTATAGTTGGTTCTTTTTGGCAGATTATCTATTTATTAATTGTAGTACCTAAGGTTAACATACAACTACCAGACTCTTAAATCTTTAAAGTAGCATCCGCCTGTCCAATTAAGTTCCTCTAATATGTGGTATTGTTTATGTACTCTAGATATGGTTAGAATGGCCGAAAGTAGTTCCAATGGGTTAGGTGGAAATGTTGCATCTCGCCATCAAAGATGCCATGGTTACTAACCAATTTGCATATTAGATAAGTGGGCTGGCCAGGAGTCTGTCGAATTGAAATATGTCACTGCCAATGTAAGTAAAGGGAGTTACGAAAACTGGTATAGGCTACGGTTGCACTTAGTGATAACAGAGCTAGGTATATCAAGATTCTAATCGACTTTGCCTGTTTTACAGATGATATTTGATCTCACTGCAAAAAAGTTGATAAGTTACGATCCTGAAAAGTCATCTGAGAATTTGTGAGAGAATCTTGTAGCTTTTATACAAGGACTAATCTCCTTTCCATTAGACATTCCAGGAACAGCTTATCACAAGTGTCTGCAGGTACATAAAATAATTTCAATAACTGGTATAGAGGAATTATAAGTACTTGACCGGACCAACTCATATTTATTTCATTATGTTTAACTTAACCAGGGAAGAAAGAAGGCAATGACGATGCTCACGAACATGCTAGAAGAAATACGAGCTAATCCTAGGAAAGTCAAAAGTGATTTCTTTGATTATGTACTCGAAGAACTCAACCGGGGTGATACAATCCTTACAGAAGCGATTGCACTAGACTTGATGTTTGTACTGCTATTTACAAACCTTTGAAACAACTTCACTGGCCATAACAGTAGCTGTCAAGCTTCTGACAGAGAATCCTCAGGCATTGCAGAAACTAACGGTTAGTGAAGTAGATGTGATTCAAACAGACCAGTGATTTTGTTTAATTAACATTTTTCACCACAATTACATGATCTTGCTACTGTACGCAGGAAGAGCATGAAAATATCCTGAGAAACAGGGAAAATAAAGAGTCTGGACTTACATGGAAAGAATATAAGTCGATGTCATACACGTTTCAGGTGTGCTAATTACTGTAAACTTAACAGATACACTAAACTACTTAAAAGTATTCACTTATTGATACCCATTGCATGATCTTGCAGCTTATAAATGAAATAGTCCGTTTGGCTAACATAGTTCCAGGTGTGTTCAGAAAAGCACTCAAAGATATCATGATCAAAGGTAGACATGCTATATCGTTAGTAATATGCTATAAACTAGGGTGTCAATTTTTACTAGGTAACTGAGATATGTTTTATCTCCAAAATGGAAATGGGTCGAAAGTCGTGGTTTCAATGCATAAAACCTCCTATGATTAGTTTAACAAAATTTATCCCATTATTGAAATAAATAACTTTTTTTTTTTTTTTTTTTTTTTTTTTTTTTTTTTTTTTTTTGCCTATTATAAAATTGAAACTTTCAGCTAGAAAGTGTTTTGGGTGAAACCGACCAGTAAAAGTTTGTTTATTTTGACCCGACCCGTAAAAATATCCTGCTCCACCCAAATTTGTTACCCAGGCAGCATGACGCGCCCATTTTCCTCATTTACTTTTTTTTTGGGTAAAGGGAATTACCCCGGTAAATATCCCATTTACTTCATATAATAAACTTTGTGAATGTACCGTGATATGGATGTTGGCATGATGCAGACTATACTATTCCAGCTGGTTGGGCGGTGATGGTATGTCCCCCAGCAGTTCATTTAAACCCCAACAATTATAAGGATCCACTAGAATTCAATCCATCGAGATGGGAGGTAAGCTATGATTATAAGCACATTCTTCACCTAAGCTGTATATTTGCAAGGGGTGATTGTGTTTATTGTTTAAGAGATGTTTAATGTGCAGTTTAAGCTGTGGGTTTTCTGTAGCGGTTGTATTGGTTGACGCCAGCTCATAACAGGTTCGGGTTCAAATGGATAAGTTTTCGCATACATGTCGTAAATACTGCTTACATAAAGGAATGGTGTGACAAATAACAAAAGGTATTGTTCAAAAAAACGCTTTTAGACACATGTATCAGATTAAATGTAATCTGATAAGGTTTTTCTGTGCAGGAGTTGTGTCTGTAGTCGCACAGGTATGATAACGGCGGCTTCCCACCTTGAAGATAAAGAGGATATTTCATTCAATCTTGAAAAGTAAGCCATTTTTTTGTTGGCTCTGAAAAGCCTTGGTGACGTTGTCGACAAATGGATCGCATACTATACATTCTTACTGCTTCGGATTAATACATAGTTATACTAATACAGATCATTTGAACTACTTTGATGCAGAGCCAGTCATTGACGATTAAGTACGGGATGCCGCACAAACATAAGAAAAAGGTAACGTCTTACGAAATAAGTTGTTTGTAAATCTACTCTGAAAATTTAAAATTTGTTTATGTTTTGTTTTACGTAAACTCACTTTCCATTGACATACTGTTTCAGGTCATTGCAAGACACTCACACCGGTAGTAGTCATCTACAACTCCATCTCAGTAAACTATGGTGACGATCCTAAATTTGGAAGACGACCTCCGATGTCGTATGCACTCAAACCTACACTAATTTAATGAATATTGTTTTAATATCACATGTTCTTATAAAATTTGGCTGATGTTTTTGTTTCAGCTGTGACCAGATTTGAAATTCTTCGCGAAGATGCAAAAAGGACCAGTAGTAGGTCTAACGGCGCATTCCTCAACGGTGCGTGTATCAATCCTTGCTTTGTTTCATGATTTGCTTATAGTATATGTTGTGCTTGGTTTGGTGAAATGGCGCATGAGATACGTGCTTGGATTAAGGGACTTATAGATGGTGTCGAGACTCGAGATGTCAACAGAAAGTAAAAGACCATTTTTAGCTGCTTAAGGTACTGACAGTAGGATCATAATAAAAATTCCCAACAATGTTCGGTAAACTACCGTATGAATGTGCTCGTTGTATCTTGATGGAACTTCTCATATTGAGGAACAATTTTATAATGATTGTGCTTCATAAGTTTATAGCTTCCCTTTCATTTTTTCAAGTTTACTATATTTGTATCCCATTTAATGTATAATGTGATTTCCATACTTCTTCATCGAGATATGAAGCAGGGGAATTAAGCTAAACCAAAGACTCCCTAAGGAGTGATACTTCAATGAGTGAAGTAGTAACTCTTTAATTGTGGTTTCATCATCAGCAGTTGTTCATGATATTCAAGATCTATAAAGCAATTAATTTTAAATTTTCTTAATTTGAAGTATTGAATTTGGCTCTTTTTTTTCCCCAGATATTACTAGCGACTTGGGTTCTGCGTAGCAGGTACCGATTGATGGATTATCAAGTTCGCACACTTGCTGAAACCAACTGTATTTCAGTTGGTCCCACACCCTAACAAAGTCGGAGTATTTGCTTATTGGATAGAAAATATTAGAATGCGTCGGTAGTTTTAGTCAAGAATTTGTTCCCAAAGAGAATTTTGTTGGCATATGTAGCAGAGAACTACTTGCAAGAGATTGTGTTTTCCTTAACTGGACGCGTAAAGGTCCTTCTAATATCTCAGTCACATGTTATATGAATCAATATATTTAGTGATACACATTTTTTTAGTATTGTCTTCTTTGTTACATGGTTTTTGCAGCAATTACAGGCAACAGTGATTTCATGACCATATTCTAATGCTGAAAACATTTTTCGTTGTCGTTACAGTCGTCACTTCATACTCCTAAAGGTGTTGTTTTACATCCGACGATAAGGAAGCAACCAGACCTGATGCGAAGAAAGCAAAAACAGATTAGCATCATCTTTGGATGATCAGTAGCACCTCAAATGCAGCCAAGAATATCTAATGGTACCTGACACTCTAATGTACAGTAAATGTTAGCTAAGAACATGAAGTAGCAACTGAACCTCTAATATGTATAGTAAATGTTAGGCCGCAAGCCATTTTAAATGTGGCATATAATGGTATGGCTGTACACTCGCATGTCAGCCATCACTAGGCCTAAGACATGCCATTTTCTGTAAACGACAACAGTTGTAATATAAGTATAGTTACACGCAATTATAGTTTGGCAGCGGTCCGCCGCTTATTGGCTTTGAAATAAGACACTTGAGTACTAAATGATTATAAATATGAATGTGTTATTATAATTATAGTTACAGGTAGAAAATAGGCAAAACTAATGTGTTTAGTGAACATAAATTTCTACTTTATTTATGCCAAATTACCTCGGCCGAAAAACAGGCCCGCCCGCAACGCGGCGGACCGCTGCCATTCTCGTATATATATATATATATATATATATATATATATATATATATGTATATATATATATATATATATATATATATATATATATATATATATATATATATATATATATATATATATATACTTATGTGAATTCGGTTTTCGGTTTGGTTTTAATTTTGCCAAAACTATATTCAAGCTGAAAACCAAATATTTAATTTGGTTCGGTTTGGTTTGGCGAACTCGATTCGGTTAAAAATTCAATTTAATTTTATTCGGTTCGATTCAGTTTCGATTTTCGATTCATGTATATATTACCCGATTTGTGACACCCTTATTGAAAGGGAGATGATTTGCACACTCAACTTTCTGATTGAGATAATGTACAACCGGTTAAAACAGAATATATAAACTGTACAACTGTTTAATGCATATGTTGGAGTGTCTCAATCAAAAAATTAAGTGTGCAAATTATTTCTTTTACTAAAAAAACAAACAAAACATGGGGCACTTGGTGAATCGGTGGGCCGAGCCCACAGGTGAAGAGGTTACTATCATACCATCTTTTTCAACGAGCAAATTAACTAAAAAGGTAAAAATTCATGAATTGATGAGTGATTGTAATTAGTTTTGGTTTGAAGCAAAATAGCCAAAATTTCTGAAAATTCAAATAGGAAAAGATCAAACGTTTATATATTGCTCCATTCCAAAATCAGTGTTCAAGGATATAAAAATAACTTGAGGAGTTGGATTAAAAGTAATATGACAAACTTTTAACTTTTTGTTTATTCTATATTTAGCTCATTTTAGATGTTTTATTAAGAAAATTTGCTAAAAACGTGATCAATATTTGCAAAGGAGTACATTCTTTTTCACTGGCTGCTATGTTAGTCTAAAATTTGACTTTTACTAATTGCTGTTAGGTAGAAAAAATATGCTAAATGTGTTAAAAAATAATAATAATAAAAAAATAAATAAAAAATTGATATTTTTTGAATCTAAGCGGGACAAATGTTAGGAAGAAAAAGGAGAACAATTTTTCAAAAAATCTTATTTTTAACCAACATGAATTATTTTATTTTATTTATTTATTTGGTAACATGCAAATTGTTTAAAAGTAATAATTCAAGCATTATTATATTGAAACCTAAATTCAATTGGAAGGGAATCTGACACTTTGAGAAAATAAAAAACTTATAATTAGTGTTAATAATTAGGTTAATGTTGAATTACTAACATCGGGATCTACAATGGTTTATGACATTCGGCTTGATCTTATCTTTGAACTATAAAACGCTAGCTAAAAGCTACTTTTAATTCGTTTTAATTAAAATCAAAATAGAAATGTATGTGTATCAATAGAATGAGATACAAATGAGTTCGTTTCACCACATAGCTTGTGTCTCAATAGTATCTCTAATTTATCATCCGATGATGAATTAAGAAACTACGTCCATGAAAACATCTCAGACTTTTGAACCGATCAATGTCTTATTACTAATGAGAATATTGACACTAGCAAATTAAGATAACCAAAACAAAAAATATTGCAAATAACATTCTACATGCTTACGTATAATAAAAATCTGTATATTTCGTAAAGTCAAAACGCATAAGATAATTTATTTTTACCATCGCAATGCTCGAGAGATGTAAAGACAAAATATATCATTGGTGCACAAAAAGACGAACATATGACTTGTCACCAAATGCTTGGACTTTGGTGAAATATTTTGACATAATGATATCTAGTGGTTACTTTTTTATTTTATTTTTTTAAGAATTCGCATGGTAAGATAGAATCGCGTGTCATATTTATTACGGAGTATTATTATTATTTTCTTCTTTTCATCGAAACAGTCTCTCTTTTTTTAACGTTTGTGATCATTTACAAAAATATCGCAAAACTGAATATATAGCAAGTTATACAATCTTTGGAAGAATGTGCTGTATAAATATCCCTCGTTCAAAAAAAAAGTGTTCTATATGAGTTTAACGTTTAAACGTCCTACGTGGATGACCCGAGTTTAAATAAGCACGATGACAGGTTAGTGCCTCAAGAATTGGAGGCCTCTAGTCAAGAATTGGAGATATATGTCATGTACAAGTAGCAAAATGACCAAAAGTCGTACTACTTATAGCATATTATCAGTTTTGCAGGTTTGTAAGATGAGACCAAGCTATGTCTGAAATAGGGCATGATGGGTCAAAATGGCATAGCTCGCTGGTTAGGTAATGAGCTTCTCATTCCATCATTTATTATCAGTTTGAAATGTCCTCAAAGTAAGAGTATTTTGTAACAAGTTTGTATAGTCAAGGATATGTACATTTATGGCTACAAGTTTTAAACGGGTGTTTGCCATAGAAACTTCTTTTCTATCCCATCTATTGTGTTCAAACATCAATGAGTAAACAACTAAAAGTAAAAAAGTTACAACTAAACCTAAAAAAAGTCATGTAGTATGTCTTATTACACGTAAAGAAATTATCCCTAGCTTTCTTTGCTAAACTGTAACCACATAGCTACCTGCTAACATGTTCAACATCTTTTAATTTTTTCTTATTATTCTTAGTGTCACACTCACATTACCTGTACATATATAAATACATAAAATTTGGACATAAAACATATTAACTTTTTTGAACGGCAAAGATTTATTAAAAACTCATCCTAGTAAGAGGCTAGCATGAAAAGGTCAAGAAAAAACTACAGTTAATTACAAAGGATACTCGGATTACAACCCCAATCAATTCAAGAAATACTACAACACTTTATCTAAAAAAAATTTGGGCGTTACTCTTCGCTTCTTTTTTCAATGTGTTCTTGGAGTATCTCAATGTAATGTAGCTCGCTTAAACATCTTAATCAAGGTTTTAATTCAATTTAATTAGGTGAACGTATAACTTTGTCTTTTATAAAATGGTACATTTTATATCCTTTATATAATAAAAGAATTACATTATTTCAGACTGTTTTTGTGAATCCCTTCTCATTGAAAAAAAATTAGACCAATAGCAGAGCTCGATTTTGCCATGTACTACTAAATTCACACATTTTGTACAACATGATATCAATAGTTAAAGTTAAACAACAAAATCAACTTCAACCTCAACCTCAACATGTCTGTCATTTAAAAATGTTATACAAAGCTAATTATTAAAAAAAAAAACACATGGGTTAGATACTCATTGTTTAATATAGAATATGTTTTTCTTAAATTATATAAAAAAAATGCACGCATCACAATCCTTATTTGATAACGATCACCTCCGAAAAAAAAAAAAAAAAAACGTAATAGTTGGCCGTTGTAAACGAATTAAAAGTATGGTACATGAGAATTATTCAGCAAAAATATATAGTTTTAATCAGTTTATTACGTTACTATACTGCGATAATGTTATTGAGTTGGTAATCACGGATGTGAGATACAACCATTATTCTATATTTATGATTTATGTGTAAACCACTTTTTGCTTCTAAATAGAATCCGAATAAGACTTCAACAGAACTTTGGCTTATGCATTATCTAGCTGATAGTATTTAGTAACCTTTTTATGGTTTAACTATTTTGTTATACACACCAACTTTTAGTAACTCTTTTTTATGTTTTATTGAAAACTTCTACGCTTAATATTTGTATTTTTACTATAAACAAACTAAGCTATAATAGAATGAGTTGTGAGCTCAAGGGTTTTTCACTAAGCTTCTAAAAAAAGCTTATAGCTTTATCATACAATTATTGTGTTATAGTAATTGAATAAACCAATAAGCACCTTTAATAAGTATAACCAAACACCCCTTTAGTTATAATATGAAGTTTCTTATTTGATGTTATAACTAACTTTGTTGTTATCTTCACTATAATACAACATGTTAGTGGTTTTTGCAGTTTTATTATTTTATCGCACACACTAAAGTGTAATGCAATTTGTTGTGTGCATTTTCTAGAGGAGGATTGTCACAACTCGTAAATTCTGGTCATTTCCCGAACTTTCACATTTACTATTCATCGGTTACTATTCACATAACAGTATTCATCATTTTACTATTCATCATTTTTGGAGTCGGTTTGAAATATTGAGATGTTTTTCAGAAATTTTACTATTCATCAAACACTATTCACTCATGAGAAAAAGTTTGTCATTCAGCATTTCAGTAAATCTAGTTTACAAGTGTCGAAGTCGCGTAACCTTAAAGGTTTAGCAGCTTATTCGGGGAACATATTTCAGAAACATCACGTAGGCTAGAATTAGTCTGCATATCATCAGTAACATCATCTGCATACATTCATGCACGAGTTTGCATTATTTCAGTATACGTATGGTTATCGATTTAATAAACATTTATAACTACAACGGTTTTCTGTAACTTCAATCCGATAACTATTTTAACACCCGATACTTGTCAGAAATGTAAATTCATGAAGTTTACAACTTTAATATATCTCGTCTTGTTCCGTCAAAATTGATTTCTAGTTAACCCGGTACCCAAAACTTACAATGTAATACATTATACACCTCAAATACATACATGTACTCCAAGAATACAAGAAAAACCACAAATATCTTTATACATATACATACATGGTCAACATATATACACTACACATTCAAGACTTTGCTACCATGAGTGAAATTACCTTTTTACCCTTCCTAACTAGATATTTCATACATAAACACATAATACCATTTACAATTCATTATGTAGAATCATAAGTCAAGGTTTTCTTTCTTTTTCTCTTGCTCCTACCCACGTTAACATCAACAACAACAATGAAGATCCATAGTTTTTCAAGAATCAATTATATTATTAACCATAGATTACTCCTTATTCAAGTTTTGAAATAAAAACTTAAGAAGTATTAGAAACCTTGATCTTTTTAAACCTCATCAATCACTAGTAAGTTTCATGTCATGTTTTTCATCATCTAATACTTTCATTTTCTTGATAACATGATGTATTTTCTATTTATTTTGACATTCATGCAAGTATTCATGTTATTAATACCACTTTCAAGTATATTTTGATTTTACAAGCTTATAATTAATCCTATGATCATCCCTTTGATATCCTATTGGTTTTATGAAGTTTAGGACCCCATGACATCCTAAGAAGGTGTATGGTAGTTTAAGGGTTGTATTGAAGTTGTTTGGAAGGTTTTTATACAAGTTAGTAACTAGGAAACCAAGTATTGAACAAGAAAAATACCTACTGACCCTATTTTTAAAATGTGGGAAATCCAAGGAGTTGGGTGTACTTTTTGGCCAAAGATTTAGAAAATACATTCCGAGACGAAACTATGGCCGAAAGTTTGGATAAAAACGAGTTTATAACGAAGGAGATATGATTTTCCGAAGTTTAACGACGAAAAGTTATTTTCAGAAAATATAGTTGCTGTTGGGCAATTTTTGTTGGACAAACTGAGACATTTAACGTAACCTAGATAATCCGGACTACTAAAAATATGTTAGTATGTTGTTCCACGATTCCGGGGATATAAAGAACATAGAAAACAAGCTTATAACGACCAAGATATACACTTTTGAAACTTGCCGAACTCTATATATTTTTGGCAGCTTCTAATAGCAAATATGTTCTAAGTATTGGAATTAATATTTTCAAGTAGCAACAATGAGGGTCGATTTTCTCATCGAGCAAGACCCGTATGGTCAAAAATTAAAAGAGATGACATCTAGATATGGTTACAAGGTTTTCAAAAACGTCAAGTTTGATCACTAACACTCAACGTACAACATTTCGTGACTAGTTTTGCGAAGCCATTTGGTCATATTTATAAGTTATAAAAAGTGTCATTTTACGACGAAAACATTATATTTGCCGATAGAACCCCAAACAAGGATCGTGGAGTATCGTTTTCAACATATATACTTGGAAAGTAGTTTTTATAACTAAACAAGACATCAACATGTATTTCAACGATAAATGTTATTTTCAAAACTAACTAGTGGTATCGATAACATACGTATTTGCATGTGTAGCATCATTTCATTTCTTACATTAGATCATATCATTCATATCAAGTTGCGGTTAGAGATCGTACCTCATTTCTGTGTATCTACTTTTGTCATCGTAGGTATCGCACCAGGTGAGTCATAGCCCCGCTTTTACTCTTTTACTACTCCTTTTAAACTACTTGGGGGAGATACATGCACAATACTTTCTTTGATACTTGAAACGTTTATACTTTTATACTACGGTAAGTTGTTATTACTTTTAGCAGAACTACTATATGTGCCTTAATGTGTAAATCTTGATTGTGTATTCTTGAGCAACGTATACTTTGGGAAATGGCACCCAGTAATCTTTTATACTTTGGGAAATGGCACCCAGTAATCTCATAAGTTTGGGAAATGGCACCCAGTAGTCTTTAATCTTTGAGCATTGTCATGTACACATATCGTATACACATATGTCTTAATCATACTATATATTAGCAGTGGGTTGTGAACACACAGGTTACAAGTCTCTTATGGCGGGACTTGCAACTGAGTGGATTTACGATGCTTTTGCTGGAAAATCTTCATTCATATGCATTACATACTTTTTCACAAGACTCTATGAACTCACCAACCTCGTGTTGACACTTTAGCATGTATTTTCAGGTTTTAAGTAATGGCACGCTACTGGAGGTTTTGGCAGGGCATGACATGGTCATAGAAGACTCTGATATTCATATGGGGACCGTTTTAAACTATTTTAAGGGCCTACTTTCGCACTACTTTTAACATTGTAAATTCAACATTTTTTATTAAACTATTTTATTCTAAATAATTGAAGTGTAAACCATTTTTGTACTTGTGTTGAGATACCAATTGAGTTATACCCCAGCTACATGTATGCTTCCGCTGGACCCAATTCTGGGGGTGTGACAGATTGGTATCAGAGCTTTGGCTATAGCGAACTAAGTGTTTTTTAAAACCTAGACTATAGCTACTTTCAAGAAAACTTAACCCTATGACCGTCACGTGCCTGCCTGCCAAGATGATGCCTCACTTGTGGTTTGTTGCTGACATAGGTGATGAGATTTGTGTCTCATTATCTTGTATATTATATTCATTTATTCTAGTTGATTACTATAATTGTCTTTCATATATGCATGTTCACGTATCATATATGTCACCGCGTTATGTTTTTCTTTGCATAGTTTCATCATTTGACCTCGAGTTTGGTCACTTGCTTTTGTCTTTCAGAACGTCTTGGTTTTTGTGAAGGACATAGTCTTAGTATGACTGAGCTGAGTATTTCAAAATTCATGGAACCTCGGTAGAATATAGACTGGTCATCTATATTCGACCCGGGATAGTGAGATATAGGCTGACCACCTATGTCTGACTCAGAAATGAATTTTGCAACACTGAAAATGGTTATAATAAAATTTTGGCTGGAATGAATTCTCAACTTATTTTTCCAAATGTTTCATTTATGTGTGTATACTCTCGTTGTCAGAAGATTCATATTTTTCATCACTTCGTGAACCGCCGCCTGGAAGCACGTCAACTGGTCATTTCATCTAATGAATCTTCACCTTTATAACACTTCAGAGACCAACATAAACTAAACTTTGGGACGAAGTTCCTTTTAGAGGGGAAGACTGTCACAACTCGTAAATTCTGGTCATTTCCCGAACTTTCACATTTACTATTCATCAGTTACTATTCATCATTTTTGGAGTCGGTTTGAAATATTGAGATGTTTTTCAGAAATTTTACTATTCATCAAACACTATTCACTCCCGAGAAAAAGTTTGTCATTCAGCATTTCAGTAAATCTAGTTTACAAGTGTCAAAGTCGCATAACCTTAAAGGTTTAGCAGTTTATTCGGGGAACATATTTCAGAAACATCACGTAGGCTAGAATTAGTCTGCATATCATCAGTAACATCATCTGCATACATTCATGCGTGAGTTTGCATTATTTCAGTATACGTATGGTTATCGATTTAATAAACATTTATAACTACAACGGTTTTCTGTAACTTCAACCCGATAACTATTTTAACACCCGATACTTGTCAGAAATGTAAATTCATGAAGTTTACAACTTTAATATATCTCGTCTTGTTCCGTCAAAATTGATTTCTAGTTAACCCGGTACCCAAAACTTACAATGTAATACATTATACACCTCAAATACATACATGTACTCCAAGAATACAAGAAAAACCACAAATATCTTTATACATATACATACATGGTCAACATATATACACTACACATTCAAGACTTTGCTACCATGAGTGAAATTACCTTTTTACCCTTCCTAACTAGATATTTCATACATGAACACATAATACCATTTACAATTCATTATATAGAATCATAAGTCAAGGTTTTCTTTCTTTTTCTCTTGCTCCTACCCACGTTAACATCAACAACAACAATGAAGATCCATAGTTTTTCAAGAATCAATCATATTATTAACCATATATTACTCCTTATTCAAGTTTTGAAATAAAAACTAAAGAAGTATTAGAAACCTTGATCTTTTTAAACCTCATCAATCACTAGTAAGTTTCATGTCATGTTTTTCATCATCTAATACTTTCATTTTTTTGATAACATGATGTATTTTCTATTTATTTTGACATTCATGCAAATATTCATGTTATTAATACCACTTTCAAGTATATTTTGATTTTACAAGCTTATAATTAATCCTATGATCATCCCTTTGATATCCTATTGGTTTTATGAAGTTTAGGACCTCATGACACCCTAAGAAGGTGTATGGTAGTTTAAGGGTTGTATTGAAGTTGTTTGGAAGGTTTTTATACAAGTTAGTAACTAGGAAACCAAGTATTGAACAAGAAAAATACCTACTGACCCTATTTTTAAACGTGGGAAATCCAGGGGGTAGGGTGTACTTTTTGGCCAAAGATTTAGAAAATACATTCCGAGACGAAACTATGGCCGAAAGTTTGGATAAAAACGAGTTTATAACGAAGGAGATATGATTTTCCGAAGTTTAACGACGAAAAGTTATTTTCAGAAAATATAGTTGCTGTTGGGCAATTTTTGTTGGACAAAATGAGACATTTAACGTAACCTAGATAATCCGGACTACTAAAAATATGTTAGTATGTTGTCCCACGATTCCGGGGATATAAAGAACATAGAAAACAAGCTTATAACGACCAAGATATACACTTTTGAAACTTGCCGAACTCTATATATTTTTGGCAGCTTCTAATAGCAAATATATTCTAAGTATTGGAATTAATATTTTCAAGTAGCAACAATGAGGGTCGATTTTCTCATCGAGCAAGACCCGTATGGTCAAAAGTTAAAAGAGATGACATCTAGATATGGTTACAAGGTTTTCAAAAACGTCAAGTTTGATCACTAACACTCAACATACAACATTTCGCAACTAGTTTTGCGAGGCCATTTGGTCATATTTATAAGTTATAAAAAGTGTCATTTTACGACGAAAACATTATATTTGCCGATAGAACCCCGAACAAGGATCGTGGAGTATCATTTCAACATATATACTTGGAAAGTAGTTTTTATAACTAAACGAGACATCAACATGTATTTCAACGATAAACGTTATTTCAAAACTAACGAGTGGTATCGATAACATACGTATTTGCATGTGTAGCATCATTTCATTTCTTACATTAGATCATATCATTCATATTAGGTTGCGGTTAGAGATCGTACCTCATTTCTGTGTATCCACTTTTGTCATCGTAGGTATCGCACCAGGTGAGTCATAGCCCCGCTTTTACTCTTTTACTACTCGTTTTAAACTACTTGGGGGAGATGCATGCACAATACTTTCTTTGATACTTGAAACATTTATACTTTTATACTACGCTAAGATGTTATTACGTTTAGCAGAACTACTATATGTGCCTTAATGTGTAAATCTTGATTGTGTATTCTTGAGCAACGTATACTTTGGGAAATGGCACCCAGTAATCTTTTATACTTTGGGAAATGGCACCCAGTAATCTTTTATATTTTGGGAAATGACACCCAGTAATATTTTATACTTTGGGAAATGGCACCCAGTAATCTCATAACTTTGGGAAATGGCACCCAGTAGTCTTTAATCTTTGAGCATTGTCATGTACACATATCGTATACACATATGTCTTAATCATACTATATATTAGCAGTGGGTTGTGAACACACAGGTTACAAGTCTCTTATGGCGGGACTTGCAACTGAGTGGATTTACGATACCTTTGCTGGGAAATCTTCATTCATATGCATTACATACTTTTTCACAAGACTCTATGAACTCACCAACCTCGTGTTGACACTTTAACATGTATTTTCAGGTTTTAAGCAATGGCACGCTACTGGAGGTTACGATACCTTTGCTGGGAAATCTTCATTCATATGCATTACATACTTTTTCACAAGACTCTATGAACTCACCAACCTCGTGTTGACACTTTAGCATGTATTTTCAGGTTTTAAGCAATGGCACGCTACTGGAGGTTTTGGCAGGGCATGGCATGGTCATAAAAGACTCTGATATTCATATGGGGACCGTTTTAAACTATTTTAAGGGCCTACTTCTGCACTACTTTTAACATTGTAAATTCAACATTTTTTATTAAACTATTTTATTCTAAATGATTGAAGTGTAAACTATTTTTGTACTTGTGTTGAGATACCAATTGAGTTACACCCCAGCTACATGTATGCTTCCGCTGGACCCGATTCTGGGGGTGTGACAAGGATTAAGTATCAACACATGATTGTCGTGGAAGGATTTTCTACGCCTGCTGAAGGTATGAATGTATAATTTAGTTGAGTTGCTGATTTAGATAATACATGAATGTATTTTAATGTACTAAAGATGTGTTTTAGTGCCTATATGTGGAATTTAATGGTAGGAATTCTTTTCGGAGTGTAATTAGTCTTTGAATGAGTTAATGAAACTTAACAGGTGTTTGCTGTCATTGATTACACTATAGGTGTCAACCAACGGTGTAAAATATGGGTGTCTTTTACCTTGATGATTTAGGCCAATTGTGAAGAAAGTTGCATTAAAGTGAAAGGTCGGTAAAGATTCAAACAATCCTTAAAGATTTGCGAATATACTCTTTGTTATTTTTTTCATGCATTTATAGTTTACTTATACAAGTAATAATAATTTCCTTATATAGTTCGGGCTTAGAGAAAAATTATTCTTATACATTATACATAAACGTAAGATTAAATTTGGGTTCTACCCATTACATCTTTTTCTTTTCCCTTTATATAATAAAGAAATTATAATGTAAGCATCTATGTTAATTTGGTAATTTTATGATCAAACATGAGAAGTAAATAAAACAAACTTATGAAAATACAACTTTTCAAACAAAAAGGTACATTAGTAAAAATGATATGATGGTTATTCATAATTAAGGAAATGAATCAATCTTCAAAGCTATCTAAATATGCTACATATTTTAACGAAAGTATAAGTGAAAGAAATACCACAATTACAAAACACATCGTAAATTGATAGCACGAGTTTGCAAAACTAAAAGCATATATCACTAACATCTCATGCAAGTCAAGTATAATCATGTGATTTTGCTTGAATTATAAAATATAATTTTTAATCCAAAATCATTATCCTAAAATAATACTACGTAGGTAGGTTACAACATATGGGAATGGATCTAGTGACAAGGG
The DNA here is from genome assembly GCA_030686995.1 of Artemisia argyi. NCBI lineage: Eukaryota > Viridiplantae > Streptophyta > Magnoliopsida > Asterales > Asteraceae > Artemisia > Artemisia argyi. The sequence goes on from JARVZY010001452.1 coordinate 17,077, forward strand.
TTATTTAAATAAGAAGAATGAGAAAAAAATACTAGCCACATATTTTAAATGAAGGAGGAGAAATAATAGGGAGATGCATCTATTTTTGCAGATGCATCTCAAATTTGTGGTTGTAGTTTCTTCTCATCCTTCTCATTTTAATTATATTTCTCATTTGATCCTTACTCTACAACATATACATATGATTTCTTTATTTTTAGTTCACAAAGTAAAACTATTTGAAACATGTTAAGTGGTTCATTTCTTAATCGATAATAATAATACATAATTAAAATGAAATTTTAAAAACTCTGTGCGTGCACAGGTATTATAACTAGTAAATAAATACAGTAAAATAATTCCAATTCATGAATTAATGTACACAAAACAAAATCACATCATAATAATTAAATTGTACGTAGAAAATACGTTTAAGACATCCTTATCTTGCAAGAGTTTCAATAGTGACAAACATTTTACAAACAAAAAAGATTATAATTACAGTCATTTAAATTGTTTTTTGGACTATTTTTCTTTTAAAGAAAATGTGTAATTACAATTTTAGAGTATAGAGTATAGATAACTGAAAAAGTAATGTTAGATAAACTATTTCCAAAACGCGATCAGCAACATTCTTTGTAAGAAAATTTAGATTTATAAGCTGGTTAATATAATCTTTTTTCGAAACATAGTCATGTAAAGGACGTAATTTATGTCAATCCATTTTGAAACTAACCAAAATAATAGAGGGAATTTCCATAATGGACCTTTTTATAACGCATTACTGAAAACGATTTTTTGACATTCTTTTATCAAAAACTACACGGTGCGTGAATTAACTTGTGCATCCTTCTCTTTTGCATACCCTCTACTTTGCATCTATTGATAAAGAGACACGTAGACAAGTGCAAGCAAAATGTCTTACGCATCCCCATCTTTTGCGCATGCACTTCTGAATGGTTGATATAGTGACACGTAGACAAGTGCAGGCAAAAAGTCTTGCACATACCCCTCCTTTGCGCATTCCACAATGTTGAATCCATTCAAAAGTTGTATAAAATGAGACATGATCACACTTGCGCATAGTGTAGATTTAGGGGACCATTGTATTCGTAGATGAGTTTGAGCACTTACGCATAGTGTAGATTTGGATAATAGGAAAAATTAGTGTTGATTTTGGTTATTTTAATATGTAAGTGTTGAGATTTGTAATAAATTTAAAATAATAAGTAATACATTTAAAGTACGCAATTTCTAAAACTAAAAAGACCGATCAATAGGTACATTTTATAAAGGTAATTGGTTATTGCTATACCTTCTAAAGTGATATCAATACCTCTTACTTTTTTTTAATTTTTTATTTTTATAATTTTGTTTTTATTATAAAACTGTGAAATAAAAATTATTGAACAGAAAATATAAAGTTTTATAAATCAAAAATAGTAAAACAAAACAGAAACCATGAAAAATTATCTTTGTCATGTTAATAAAATTGGTAAAACTACCTCAAAAAATGTGAAACATAAAATATAAAATTTAACAAGTCAAAATAGTAAAAGACTAAAGATACAGAACAAAAAATTATAAAAATTATGTTTTCCTTTAAATAAAATGGGTAAAATGAGAGGTAAGAGAGACTAGAAAAAGTAACAATAGTACAAAGCTTCGTAAAGTTTCGCACATTTTCCTCTCATTTTATTATATTTCAGTCTTTATCTCAAGATTATCAAAGTCAATGACTCAAATCACACTCTATCCCATAAAAGAATTACCATATTAAACCACACTAAAAGCACTATAGCCCATGGATGCAGCATCACCATTCACTCATCTTTCATTACAGTCACATAAGATTGTCATAATAGTAAGTTCGATCATGCGTGGACGAGCACAATCACACGTAGTCTAACGTTATAGTGGTGCCACCAACACGCGTTATTGGCAAAAAAAGAAAAAGGATTGATGATGATAACTACCGATCTCTGTAAAAGTTTATGTATGTTTTATATGTGTTTAGCCACGTAGCAAAACAAAAGAAGAAGATAATATAACACTGACGTTAATATGTTCGCCACCATTACATCCATTATAATTAAAGGACAACCTTATAAATTTTAAAAAGGTGTTGCATAATTTTTTGTTAAAGAGTCTTGCATATAATTCTCTTTGTTATAAGTAACTAAATTTGCAACAAAAATAATTTTATGCTAAACTAAAGTAGCACAAAAATATTTACAAATGTCGCACATATAAAAAATTTGACATTTTTTAAAAAGTTACGCTTCGTGACTTAAAATCATATATGAGTCTATTACTCGTGGCACACCCAACTCTCAAGTGAGTCCGTCCTTGTTTATAACACAGATTCAATGATTTAAATTATTATTTATGTATGCATTAATTTAGTTAAAAAAACAAAACAAGGAGCAACTTTTGTCATTTTCCCTTAAGTGTCTTTAAACATCTTAAATATAAGAAACAATAGTCATAAATTTCATCTAGAAAAAAATATCACAAACACTTGCAAGTTGCAAACTCTTCATGCACACGCATCTCTTCCATCTCTCTCTTCCTTATCTTGTTTCTATAAAGCCAAACCATCACAAACCAAAATGAAAATCCATTTTTTCTCTTTCTCTATCTTTCTTTGATGGTGTTTTCAACAAAAACATAGAGAAAAAAATGGGAAGATTGAATCTTAGAAAATCTAATCTCAATTTTGTTACCAACACTTGGGTCTTAATTAGGAATTTAGGATCACTTCTTGTTTCTCTTGAAAACATTTTTTTATAAAATCTTTACAACTATTTCATCAACATTTTTATTTTTTTATAAATTTTAGTAGTAGTGATGCTAAGGAATAGATCAAGAGTTGTTACTAAACAAACTACACCAATCATGCAAGATCATCAAACTTCACCTAATTCATCATCTTTTTCACCCAAAACAACCCTAAACCAAACCCGATCCATTTTACAAAGAATCATATCACCATCTTCACTTCTAGACACACACAAACATTTAACAAATTTTGGCGGGAACCCATTTCGTTTCACCAAAAACCCTGAAAAACCCATAAACAGTTTTGATCAAAACAAACCAAAAATAAAAAATCTTGATTCCGAAGGTATTGCCATCATCTTAGTTCAAGAAAATATTAATTCCAATATTTTTAATAAACCCAATGCCAAAAAGCTAAGGGTTCAAATCCCGAGTGACCCGTTTGATCAAAACGGGTCACCTAGATCACCTGGTGATTTCGGGATCAGGACCCGGAACTTTTATAATACTGGTGACCTGACCCCGGCTGAAGTCAGGTCACCAGGATATGTCACGGGTCCTTTATCTATAAAGGAAATGGAGTTAAGTGAGGA
>JARVZY010001453.1:0-29166 GCA_030686995.1 Artemisia argyi
AATCTCCACCATCCATAGAAGTTGATGGTTGGCTCATGGGTTGAAGGTCCGGTGAACTAGAAGTATTACTATTAATTGTAGCTCCTTAGCCTAAAAAAATTGCCATAATATTTATATCTCATCTCCGTTAAATAAAAAGGTGGTAGTGGTGGTGGTTCTGGTATATACGAGGACTGTGACCTACTGCTCATAGAACTTTGTCGGTCATAGTGTTGAGGTTCTGGTTGCGGTTGTGGTGTTGGTCGTGGTCGTTCTGGTGGTGAAGTCCATGATGACTGTGAGGTGCTGCTACGAGAACTATTCCGGTCATAGTGTTGAGCTTCTGGTTGCTGTGGTGGTCGTGTTAATGATAGTGGTGCTCGTGGTGGTACGGATTTTGATGATGGGTGTTTTTTGTTTTTGTTTTTGGGCGTAAATATTTTTTTTAGGTTTTTGATGAACGGTGTTGGAGTTTTAGCTGGTCCGGGAGCCAAAGCTAGAGCTGGAGGGGTGCCCGCAGCTGGAGATGGAGCTTGAGATTGAGTTGGAGCTTGAGCTTTTGCTGGCGGTGGTTGAGCTTGAGCTGCTGGTGGTGGTGGTGCAGGTGGTATATAGGGTGCGACGCGCCTTATATTTTTTACTTTTCGTCTATGTAGCTTTCTTTTCCAATTTCTATAGCTTTGATGATGTGATTCTCCTCTTTCGGTTGTATCCTCATTTAGTTGTCGATCAAGGTTGTTGTAATTCACGTGTATCCATGGCACCGGTGGAGGTGTAGATGTGCCTTGATCATCACTGTTTACTGCAATGTCCATTGCTTCATCGCTCATGGGCCAATCTTATGAACAGTATAACAAGGAGACATGATTCAGTAAAACTACATACGTACATTTGTAATTGAAATTTATTAATGTATAGATATCATAAATAACAAAGGATTTTTCAAATTTATAATCACCTGCATCATAAAAATGACTCTCGTCGTTAACGCCTATATCATCTTGATCCTGATAACTTTCGACCATCTTATTAGTAGGGGATTCGTTGTCCTCATGATTCAAAAAGCGAAAAAAACTAGCAAGGAGTACGAGGAAAAGATAAAATTAATTAAAGGTGGATTTAAAGGAAGTTGGTTTGATGGATGTGGGAACATATGACAGGAAAAATAGGAATAGTAGGACAAGGAAGGGTAATATGAGGATGAGGAGAACCATCGGGTCAATGAGTGGTCGATGGCGACGGTGAGTGGTGGTGATCGGTTGCTCGAATAACAAATATGTTCGAGAGTCGCCATTTTTCTTCATTGTAATGAATTTGTTAGTTTGGTTTTGACTTTTGAATGAGGTAGTATATATACTTCTATAATTTGAACCCTTATCTAGTTTATTGGCGCGTTTATAATATAAGAACAAGACTCCATATACCTTACACGTTTATTATCTCTGTGTACCTTCCTTGGATTTTCGAGCTAAGTTGAAATGGGAATTTTGATTTCCTGTTAGTTTTTTAATCAAGAGAAGCAAGAATAAGAGAAACACGTGTTTAGCCTTAGAATTAGCAAGGCATCCTAATTAGCATAGTTTAATGTTGTTCAAAGTTTCTTTGATGAGGACAATAGTCAAGAAATATAAGACCGTAATGGTGCTTGGGTCGTGATTTATCTCGGAGGAAAATAAATGTTTGACATCGTACACCTAGGTATAAACATAAATGTCAATAACTCTTCGGATAGATGCTTATTTTGAATGGCATATATGTTTTACTTATATGTCAATATTATTGTCGTAACTTTTGTTTATGGTAAAGTTTGGAAATGGTTTCTCTTCTTTTATTAGAAGTCATCGAAATAAATATGATTTCTCCCAAATCTATCATTTTCTCATAAATATAGGGCTTTTTCATTGTAGTTGGAATATTTTGATATCGATTATTGATAAACTACTTGTTTTTAAGAGTTTATCTTTTGTTAGGGTTTTATTCCATAGAAGTTTCATCCACGTTTATTAGCCCTTGGATTCGGGTTACAAAATCCGCTTTCGTGTCCTACGTCAGTTGGCATCTAGAGCTTGTTACTATTCTGGATAATGAATGATGTATAAGATTCAAAAACCCATATTGTTGGTAGGGTATGATCTAGAGAACACATGGATCGTGACTCTATCAAACTCATATCCAAAATCGAAAGGAGTTCCACTATCTATCAAAAACTGCGTGCCGTTTCGTAGCTGGAGGTAACAACGAAGAAAATTACGAGGGTGGCAACACAAAGGTGATGGAATATGCTCTAAGCACATTACGTAATACTATGGCTAACATATATGAGATCCTTAAGGGTTACACACAAATACACTTTAACACCTTAATTTATAATATAAATAATGTATTTTATATTATATTAACACAAAAATGAATCTATAAGTAGTTAACTAGTAAACTTATTAATAGTGTTAATAAATAATTTATTAAATGTAATTAGGTTATACATCTATTAATAGATTAACTAATAAAATCAAAACATAGTTACCTAATATTTTAAATGGGTGTTCGGCCAAGGTAAGGAAAAAGGAATGAAAAGAAAACTTGATTACCAAGTTAGATGATTTGAGGAAGTGAGATTTACCTTATAAATATCAAACCCTTATTCCAAATCATTAATCCTTAATTCTATTCTCTTCCTCTCTCTTGATTGTGTTCGATAGAAACCCCAAAGGGTTTTTGATTTTGCATCAAGTCTTGCTTATTCCAAGGACATGAAGGTGGTAGATAAATAAGTGGTGTTGGACTACCATTCCGTAGGTTTTGAGGACGTGTAGTGTGATCAACCTAAACGTCTCATCACCTCTTGGTTAAATCTGTTTCTTAATCATTCGATAAAAACAAGGTGCATGTTTCTTGTTTTCTTGATATATTATACAAAACGTAAGGATTCTATTAGTGTTTTTGTAATTGCTTCCGCTATCTTTGATCAATATTTTCTTGAATGTCTTATATTTGTAATGCATGTAAAACCATTTTATATACCTCCACCCCTTTTCTTTGGTAAAGACCATTTTATAAACCTCAAACACTAACGGTGGTATCACAAGCCTCTTATCTTAATTTGTATAATTATCTTTGTTTTTTTGTAAAAAGGTTGAGTTTATTGAGCTTGCTGAGTTTTTTGGTTTGATCCTTAAAGATTATAATTTTTTTTTTTTTTTTTTTTTTTTTTTTTTTTTTTTTTTTTTTTTAATGTTTTAGTCAATAAAACTAATATTCTTTAATTAATCTGAGAGTTTTACATATCACTACACGTGTTTCAAGCTTAAATTTTGTTAATTTAGGTTTTTGGCTTGTTTTATTATTATTATTATTATTATTATTATTATTATTATTATTATTATTATGAGTTAATTACATAAATCGTCCTTGTGGTTTACTGATTTTTTAAGGTTCTTGTCCCTGTGTTTTTTTTAAGCGGGTTTGGTCCCTGTGGTTTTAGATTTTTACGGATTATGTCCAAATTTTGACCCAACTCCTAACGATCGTTAAAAAGGACCTAACTTGTAACGTCCGCGTTAATCTTGTAAATCTGGGTTTTTCCTTCTCAAAATACAAACCACAAGGACGATTCATGTAATTTACTCTTAAAAAAAATATTTTATTAATTTTATTATACGAATTTTTTTTTAATATAAATAATTTTTTTTTAATTTTATTGAAAAATATTTTTTTAATTATATTTTTGTTACGATTTTTTTTAAACATAATTTTAATTTAAAAATATTAATTTTATTATACGATTTTTTTTAAATATAAATAAAAAAAATTTATGATACATTTTCATAAAAAAAATGAAAATTAATATTTATTTTATCATACGTTTTCATTAAAAAAATGAAAATGAAATTTTTTTTATACGTTTTCATTAAAAAATATTAAAAAAAATATTAATTTTATTATATGTTTTCATTAAAAAAATGAAAATGAAAATTTTATTATACGTTTTCATTAAAAAAAATGAAAATTAATATTTTTTAAAATTCGTAAAAAAATTTTAAATTAAAATTATATTTTCTAATGAAATGAATTTTTTTTATTTGTATTTAAAAAAAATTCGTAAAGTAAAATTAATAAAAGGCTTTTTTTTTTTTTTTTTTTTTTTTTTTTAAGTAAATTACATGAATCTTCCTTGTGGTTTGTATTTTGAGAAGGAAAACCCAAATTTACAAGGTTAGCCCGGACGTTACAAGTTAGGTCCTTTTTAACGATCGTTAGGAGTTGGGTCAAAATTTGGACAGGATCCGTAAAAATCTAAAACTACAGGGACCAAACCCGCTTAAAAAAAGCACAGGGACAAGATCCGTATAAATCAGTAAATCACAAGGACGATTTATGTAATTAACTCTATTATTATTATTATTATTATTATTATTATTATTATTATTATTATTATTATTATTATTATTATTATTATTTATGATACATGACAAAGGCATACATCTTGTGTCATGGAGCAAGCCATAGGAATAATTGCATCATTTTGTTTATATTATGTAAATTTTGTCATGCATAGCCCATGAAAGTTTGAACCTTTGCCATGTTATGTGTTATTAAATTAGTGAGAATTAGAGAGTTAAAACTTAAAAGTAATTAAGATGTAGCAAGACACCCCTTTCACATTTTATTGGTTACGAGGTTTGAGCCTTTGAACGAGAAAAAAAAAAACAAATGCACTTAGTGAAACAAACGTCTGACCGCATCTAAATAAATCAGATTAAAATACTATTAAGAGGTGTTTCACAAGAAACAAACACCACCTTAGTCTAATTTATATTTAAATCTAGTTAAAGACTATTGAGAACTGAATTGGCCCAACACAAACTTCATTTAAGAGTTTATTAATCTCAGAGTAGGTCAAGAACATGAACTCGTCTTTTTCTTTATCATCTTTTTCGCATTTTGGCTGACTCGGTTTTGAACCAACGTGTTATAATTAGTAGCAATTATTACTGGGTTAAAGTGTAATTAGTCAATGTATAGGGATTTATTTGTACTTAGTTATATAAAGTTAGGATTAGACTTAAACTAGAATTGTTTGGTGTGCAAGGGAAGCAAGGTAATTACAAAATTCAAATTCCATAAGGATTGTACCCCTCATCTCTATAAATAAAGGCGAGGGGGTATGCTAGTTGGTATATTCTTCCTTGAACATACTTTAATTAATACTCGCACCGTCCCTAAATTATTATCCACTATTGACTTTTAAAGTTTTCTTTTTAACTTTGACTTTAAATTATTTTATTTGTGTTATCTAATACTTGATGCAAAATATATTAATGGATTGAGTTTTAAATTTATTTTTATTGGTATAATTTTTATCAAATATTACATAACACAAATGAAATAATTTAAGGTCAAAGTTGAAAACAAAAGACTTTAAAAGTCAATAGTAGACATTTGTTTAGGAACGGAGGGAGTACATGTAACGTTTGGGGTCACGTGTGTAGATACTCTGAGACCATATTCCATGCTAGCTTATAAGATTTGTTGGTCTTTCTTCCAACACAACAAAATTTATATGTATGTCTATTTTTGTCTCAGTAAGAACAATAAAGGAAATTGGTGCGACCTCGACCTCTACCGCTACAGTTTTCCTTGCCTCTTTCTCTTGTGTTTTGATTTTGGTTTGAAGGTTCGACTTCCTCCTTGACTTAAGAAGCCTTTTCTTCTTCTATAATGGAAAACCTATTGATCCTAGCTTCATGTGCTTGCAATGAATCTATTAATTCATCATAACAAAAGACGGATATATATTAGGATTCTTCAATGGCGGTGACAGCATGGTCAAATTTTGGTGTTACATTCCTTAAAACTTTTGCCACAACAATTTCATCACTAGTATTTTCATTGTATAAACGCATCTGACTAACAATAGATGATACGTTTGCTAAATACTCTTGAACCAACTCTAATTTTCATATAAGACGTTTCAAACACAAGTCAAAGATAATAAAGTTTCAAACAAACTTAGCTTTCATGTACACTACAAAATTGTATAATTTCTCAAAAGTCATTTTTTTTTTAATTTTAGATTTACGTTTAATAAAGTTCTAAATAATACAAACTTACCGGTCTTTGTTTACATATCAATGTTTTTTTTATTATTATACATTTCATATTAATTTATTAATTACTTTATAACATTTGTTTACTATTGTATGTTCGATAATAAAGGCCCGCAAGCCTGTTAGGTTTGGATCATTTAGTTGCTAGGTTTTGTTTAGGTTTAGTCACTATTTATTCTCTTATAATCTTCATAGTTTATTGAATTTGATAATATAAGTTCAGTATTCCCTTTGGTTTTCACATGGTATCAGAGCTAAGTTTGTTTAGCTTTGAAAAAGGAAAAAAAATGAAGGTTCATTATAGTTTCGGTTGTATTGAAGGTTCTTTAATAAGAATTTGTGTGTTCGATCGATTTGAATATCATATGTCTTTCTTTTCTTTTTCTGTCAGTAAGAAGAAGCATTCAATTTGATTGGATGCAAGAATTAGAGGGTCGATGACTTTTATTGAATTTGTTTTGTTCAATACTTTGGTTTTTAGTTTGATTTTTAAGGTTTGTTTTGGATTTTAGTGATTTGTTTTTGGGTATTTTAGTATTAACTAGACTATTATATTTGAATGGATTTCGTGGTATTGTTATCGGGTTATTATTTGGAACGGATTTTGAATTGGTATTTGGTTTAATATTGGTGATGGTGATGTTACAATATTACTTAATCTGTCTAAGCCTTGAGTAGTTATGTGTAGCATCTCGACATCAATAACTTGTATTAGTTCTGGTTCCGTATCTGGTTATACTCTGATTTCGCATTGGTTTTGTTTGGTTCTGCATATGGTTCCGCCTGGTTTCGCTATAATTTTGCCTGATTTTGCATTTGGTTACATCCGCTCTGTCTATCTGAAAATGATCTATTTGCCTGCATCTGCATGTCTGAATTTACATTTGTCAGTCTGAATTTGCTCTGTCTGCCTGTTCCACTCATGTTCATCTCCGTAATTATGTTGCTCTGCTCTGATTTTGCTTTACATTGACTTTTGTCCGTTCTGCGCTCTGAGACACTCCGAAGTTGCGTGTTAAGTTTTTGGTTTTAGTTTTGGTCCGTTTAGTTTTAGTTTATTTTCTATTTGACAAACTCTCAATGTTTACAGCTACAACATTGTGAGTTTGAGAGGGGATGTTAGATAATAAAGGCCCGCAAGCTCGTTGGGTTTGGCCCATCGATCTAGTTGCTAGGTTTTGTTTAGGTTTAGTCACTATTTATTCTCTTGTATCTTCATAGTTTATTGAATCTGATAATAGAATTCCAGTATTCCTTCTGATTTCTACATTGTAATTGTGGTTGCGCCATCATAGTGTTTGACGAAGTTATAAAATGGCTAAAACATTAATAAAATGGCTAAAAGACATAGTAAAAAAGGTGACTATCATTTAATTTTGACATCTAATTGTCATCTTATCAAACATTTGGTTTTTTTTGGCTGACTGATCACTTGTGCATCGATCTATTTATAAATTATTAAGTGTAAGAGGTCTTACATCGGCAAGAAATAAAAACATGTGGCCCTTACATTGGATAGTGATAGTAAAGTGTTCGAAGTATACTGCGAAGGAAACTTTTGATGAAGAGCCATACGATGATGATGATTAGGTTGACTCTGGTTTGACTAATGCTTAAATGCAGTTTGTTAATGCTTTTGATATTAATTTTCGTTGTTAATTTAGATAGCATTTGTAATAGGTCTCATAAGTCTGACATGTCATTCTTATGATTGTTTAGGTTTGAAACACAGTTGGTGCATTCGTTTTCGCCTAGTCCTGGCCTTAAATGTGAGATTCGATCACATTCTATTTAATTGTTTTTTTAACTAATAAATTTTCCAGGAAACCTTTTTAAAAAAACCTTAAAGTGAGCGACTACTTAAAATCTTTTACCATGTTTTTGAGGACGTTACAATTATCTACTATTACCATGGCGCGTTTACAAAATAAAATCTAGCCGGCCATGCAATCTCTCACAGCTACAAAATTTGTGAGAACTGAAATCATACAAACCGTTACGCTACATCATTTCTGTAAACTCATTATTTTCTCTCCGCGCATTAACATTCAAACACGATCCAGCTCAGCAAATACATTTCCTGTTACCCACGTAACTTTTCACACTTAAGAAAAATAAAAATGCTCACACACGATACACACAACAAACATAAGAAAGGTAACATGAGATAATAAACCCGGTTGATACGAGCATGAGCAATGGAAAATGGATACCACCGCACGTACTACACCGAATATGCCACACCGCGAACCTTTCTAATGTCACACACACCAAATGTGTCTTTCTAATGTCACACACCACATGCATGATCCGTGTAACTCACTCACCATGTTTTCATCTAATTACTATTAGCCGATAACATTAGAGTTTATAATTGTATCGGCTAATAATTACAACCATAAGTATTTAAAAATGGGATTTCATTGAGTTTAGATTTGTTTTTCTAGGTTTATTAATAAAACTGGTCCCACTTTTTTTCTTGACTTTATTTTCTTGTTCTATTTTCCATTTATCTTTTCCCTTAGAAATGAAAATGTCTGCTTTTGCGTTGACATCCGGGCTGGACCATAACATATCTCCACCGTCCATAGAAGTTGACGGTTGACCCACGGGTTGAAGGTCTGGTGAACTAGAAGTACTACTATTAAAGCTCCTTAGCCTAGCAAAATGATCTCCAATATATTTATATCTGGTCGCAAGCATGTCGAAAGGTGGCAATGGTGGTGGTTGTGGTATATACGATGACTGTGAGCTGCTGCTCATGGAACTCTGCCGGTAATAGTGTTGAGGTTGTGGTTTCGGTGTTGGTGGTAGTGGTGGTAATGATGAGGTTTTTGATGAAGGGAGCTTTATGTTTTTATTTCCGGACTTAAATATGCTATTGACGAAACTTGGGCCACCATTTTTCCTAACTGTATTTTCTTGTTCCCTTTTCCATTGATCTTTTCCTTTTGAAATATAAATGCCAGCTTTTGCGTTGACATCAGGGCTAGACCAAAAAGAATATCCACCATCCATAGAAGTTGATGGTTGACTCATGGGTTGAATGTCCGGTGAACTAGAAGTATTACTATTGTAGCTCCTTAGCCTAACAAAATTGCCATAATATTTATATCTCATCTCCGGCATATCAAAAGGTGGCGGTGGTGGTGGTCGTGGTATATACGATGACTCTGAGCTGCTGCAGCTCATGGAAGTCGGTCGGTCATAGTGTTGAGGTTCTTGTTTTGGTTGAGGTGGTTGTGGAGTCCATGATGACTGTGAGGTGCTGCTCGTGGAAGTATTACAGTCATAGTGATGAGGTTCTAGTTGGTGTGGTGGTCGTGTTGGTGGTCGTGGTGGTAGTTTTGAGTTTCTTGGAAGATTTTTAGTTTTATTTCTCGGCGCAAAAAGGTTAGGGAATAATGAGCGTGGTGGTGGTGGCGGTGGTGATGGCAATGATGTAGTAACAGAGGGGATCTGGGGAGCTTTCTTTGATTTTTTAAAAATATTTTTGAAGATAGATTTTTGTCCTCGTAGTGGAGGTGGAGCTGGAGCTGGAGCCGGAGGTGGAGCTAGTGGTATAGGTGTGACACGACGCATATTCTTTACTTTTGGTCTATATTGCCTTCTCTTTCTCTTCCTTTGATCACCCGATGATGTTATTTCAGCCGTAGCATCACTTACTTGCGGATCAAGTTTGTAATAATTCGCATGTATGAATGGCATCGGTGGAGGTATAGGTGTGCGCTGATCATCACTATTTCCAGAAGCGTCAATCTCTTCATCGCTCATGAGCCGATCTACTGGACAATATGACAAGGAGAAATGAATTAGTATAACTAGATTTGTTAAAATTATAAATGTGCAAATAAAAATTAATATTACCTGAATCATAAAAATGGCTATCGTCCTTAACACCTTCAACATCAAGATTCTGATCATTTTCGACCACCTTATTAGTAGAGGGGTCGTCATCCTCAGGATCAAATACGCAAGAAAGAATGACAAGGAGTACAAGGAAAAGATTAAAGCAATCCATGGTAGATTTAATGGAAGCTGGTTTGATGATTTTTGGAACAAGTGATAGGAGAAATAGGAATAGAAGAACAGGTACAGGGAGTATGAGGATGATGAGAAGCATTGGGTCAATGAGTGGTCGATGGGGGCAAGTGGTGATAATTTCTTGTTGAAATAACAAACTTGTTCTAGAGTTACCTCTTTTCTTCATCGTGTTAATCTAGTTATTTGGTTTTAAAGAATGTTACACACATATATACTGTAATTTTTTTATGGTGCAGACATATATACTGTATTTATTAAAGAGCAGACATATATACTGTATTTATAAAGGAGGTATATGACCACAAAATGAGTCCCTAAGTAGGTTTGCAATATAATAACAAGACTCACGCTACGCGTTTTATTTATTTTTTTATTTTTTTCTTTCCATATGTATCTTCCATGTATTATACTTGCAATTGTTAGAAAATGGAGGCTAAAATTTGATGATAATGTTGAATAATCTGTTTAAAACATGTTTAGCTCTCATAACATTGAACAACGGATAGGAGTGTTAGGGGTTGTTTATTTTTCCTTTAGCTAAGGGTCTATCATTCATGTGGGTCTCACATTTATATTTATATGAGCCGGACTCTATAATTTAAGCCTTGTGAATATACACCAGCTAAAAGAAATAGTGAGTCCCATTAAAAAAAATAAAATAAAATAAAAATACTACGGAGTACTAAATTAGTTGGTATCACTATTTCGTACCCATAACTAAAAAAGAAACACACCGTTAGTCCAAATGAGTAAAGTCCATAACTATAACCGGCCTACATAAATAAAAGCCAATAAACATTGCCTAGAAAACTAGCACAATCCTTACCTAGAGACCAACTCCAAGGCAAGAATGGGCTTGGAACCTTATCCTCAAAGTCGTTATACACTTACACCACGTGTAGCTATCTCATTTGTGTAGAGGTAGTGCCGCGAGTATTTCGTTAGTATGTGCAGATCTTTGTAAATATTCCCATAACCACCCGAGCCAAAGATGTCACGCCACATGTCATTCGTGTCTTCTCCATACGATGTCCACCATGTATACCCTCTAGGACCGTCGGATCATATCCACGTGTTGCACACAACCCCAAACGCATCCCCATAAATGCCTGCGCATTTGATGAGAAAAAACAAGCTGTCTTTTCCATATTTACACACACTAAACCATCATCGTATGTGAGTGTTACCTCGGCTCGTAATAATGTTCTTATCTCGGGGTCCTTGTTGAACGCGGGAAGCTGAACATACGATCATCGTCAACTCACACCATTGATTTAGCCAAATCCTTACTTTACGTACCATATGTAAACATGGCGCCATCCATCTTTATTTGGTACCTTTTTTAGATGTCATTTAAGCACAAAATTGTATTAATATAATCAAATATTGCCTCAAATCAATTTTTTTTTTTTTTTTTTGCATTGTAAGTACTTGGGAAGGAAAATTTTGGAAATCGGAACTTTTAGGGCATAGACGAAAAAGTGAAGAAAACGACAAAGTCACGAAATTATGTCAGATATGGAGATTTGATGGCGTCACACGCTACAACGTGACACGTTCACTTGTTGATGAAGATGGATTTTTGGCTCAAGATTAACAAGAGACGCCTCAGATGAATTCTGAAGACCTACAACCTAACGACATAAGGCGTTATTTGAAGATGAGAGTCACGTGTTAAGTTAACAAGAGACGGCCCAGACACTTACTAAAGGACGGTGTAAAACATAACGTGACGGCATCAGACATAATGTGACGGCGTCAGAAGATACAAGGTGACGCCATCATAACGGCGACTTGCACATGACGAAACCTTAATCACGGCGAGCTGACGGCATCACAACCTATAAGGTGATGCCGTAAGAGTTGTAAATCTATATATACTTTCGTATGTTTTTCATAATTCGTGTAACATCTTGGAGTAGGGTTTTGTAAACGATTTTAGCAGCTATTGTGAGGCTTTTACAGCCCTTAAACTTCATGTTTCAATAAAGATAAGTTATCCCTTCAATCATTCGATATGTCTATGTATTGTTTGATAACATGCTAGGTTAAATTAATTAGTGTTTACTTAGATCTAATAAAACCTAGTTGTTAATAATTGATTTGTCGTCTCTTGTGTAATTGATTGCCTCGCATTAGGCTAAGTAAATTGGCTAGTTTCTTACATGTGATAGCTTGAATATCTTATAAAACGCAACTGTAGAGTGCACTATTGATTTTTCTCATTGTATCTATTGCATGAATTGCGGCTTGTAGATTATAGAAAACTTAATAGACTTAAAGGATTTTAGGGGAGACTAATATTCATAGAGTTGGGGACTTCGGCACCTCCTATACCAAACATAACCTTACAACGATCGTTGTATGGCCTTAAGCACGAACCTCGTGCATGGTATCCGTTTTTTTTTTTTTTTTTTTTTTTTTTTTTTTTTTTTTTGTATGGGGTTACCCCAATCAAATATATTACTCACAGGAAACGTTAAGTACAAATGGAATGTGGTAGAAGTACCACATTAACTTCAAGCAAAAGCTTGAAAATTACGAAATACGAGATGTTTATAACATGCCATAAACACAAATAACTTTAGCTATAGACTATCTAACCATAATCCAAACAACTAGAGACATACAAACCGTATCACGGTAGAACATCCGGGAGATTCCATGCATCAATACAAGATCTCTAAACCAAATAACATCAACAAAACATGAAAGTGAGATACCATATGAGACTCCCTCCTTAAAAAAAAACTTCCCAGTAAAGCCAGTGGGAAAACCCATGGAGAAGGGAAAAAAAGAGTATAGCTCTCAAGTGGAACTCACGTCTTGGACCATAGACAAACTTGATATCTTCCATTTATTTTCATCACAAACAAGTAATTTGGGTAAACTTTGTTTACAAGTTATGCTACTCGTATTGGTTTTTGTCACAATAGATGTGATTCGTCATTGTTCATTTATAAACAGGACCTTACTTTATGTGGATAATATTTGTTGACAACTTATTTTATAGCATTTTTACCGAGGATTCTCGCCTCTTTGCATCAGAAGTTTTTTATGACTGATCTTAGTCCGTTGAACTATTTTTTGGGCATCTTTGTCCATGTTCCAACAAAGGGATGTTTCTTTGCCAAGAAAAGTATGCATAAGAGATTCTTGAGCATGCAGGTATGTACAATTTTCATTCGTGTAGGACTCCTATTGATACGGAGTCCAAGTTGGGAGCTAATGATAGCTCGGACTCTCATCTGACTCTTTATAGGAGTCTTGTTAGGGCTTTACAGTATCTCACCAACATTTTACCTGATTTGTCTTATGCTATTCAGCAGGTTTGTCTATATATGTGTGATCCTCGGGAGTCTCATCTTGCTACTCCTAAGAGGATTTACGTTATGTTTGTGGCTTTTTAGATTATGGTCTTTAGTTGTATTCTTCCTTAACTTCTTCACTAGTTGCTTACTCGGATGCTGATTGGGCGGGTTACACGACCACTTGACGTTTTACTTTAGGTTATTGTGTTTTCCTTGGCAACAATCTACTGTCTTGCTCACTCTGTCTCGCTCTAGTTCCGAGGCTGAGTACCGTGGTGTTGCCAATGCGATGGCCGTGACTTCTTTGTTGCGGAATCTTCTTAGAAAGATCCATTCTCCTTTACATTCGGTTACCATTGTTTATTGTGACAATGTATTATCTTTCAATCTCATGCAACATCAACGTACGAAGTACATCGAGATTGGCATTCCCTTTTTCGGAATCAGGCTACTGGACAAGTTCGTGTTTTGCATGTTCTGTCACGTTATCATATGCCGATATTTTCACTAAGGGGCTTCCGTCTACATTGGTTGATGAGTTTCGGACGAGTTTGAGCGTTTTGTGTCCTCCCGCTCCAACTGCAGGGGGCTGTTAGTATACTATTATTTAGAGATTAACATAGTTTGTATTGGCTTTTCGCATGTTGTATTTATATTGTCCACATTATCATTATTAAGATATGGAAAATAACCTTAGTTAAAGGTTGCACGAAATTTTTATTGAGATAATCGAAGAAAAGAAGTGCTAAAAAAAACTGGTTATGTGGTGAAAAACTGAATATCCTTTTATCAACCGCTATGTTTTGACAGTTATCTTTGGTTGGCGAGAAACCAACCATTGTAACACTACTTATTTTGTCTGTAAATAATTTTCTTCAAAATGAGTCCCTTTTTACTTAGAGGTGTACGTTAATAAGCACTATTTGCAGTAGAAGTATTAACAAAGATGCTAAATAATACGGGTGTTAATAAGGACTATCTGCGATGACAGATCTCAAATTCGATGAGCAGGGTGTAAATAGAGACCATTTCTGTAAATTAGTTACTCGTATTTAGGGCTGAGCAAACGGACCGGCCGGACCGGACCGACCGACAAAACCGACCGGACCGAGACCGACCGGACCGGACCGACCACATTCGGTCCGGTCCTCGGTCTAAGCTTTTTGCCAAATTCGGTCTCGGTCCTGTCGGTCCGGTCCGGTCCGGTCCGGACCGACCAAAAACCCGAAAAAACTTGCCTAATTGGACCGGACCGACCGAAGACCGACCGGACCGAGACCGGACCGAGACCGGACCGACCATATTCGGTCCGGTCTCGGTCTATGGTTTTCCGGTTCTCGGTCTTCGGTCCGGTCCGGTCTTGGCCGGTCCGGTCCGGTTTCCGACCGATGATCACCCCTACTCGTATTATGTAAAATGTTAAATCTAAAAATATATAAAAATTATCGAGAGTGATAGACAGGGAGTATTATATTCAAACAGCCGAGTTTATTCTTTGTGTTCCAACTTCGTAGCAGCTTCTATGAAATTGGAAGTTACCTTCCTTTACTTCTTCTCCTATATATTATATGCAATCGTCATCCTGTTTGGCCTTCTAAATTAACACCTTTAAATAAGGAAAACATGCACCACCTGCTACTGAATTACTTGGAAGTTTTCTGGAGTCTTAATCCGCAACTTAATTTCCACACAGTTACCTGATCGACCCATGGATTGAGTTTAGGATTTCATGTAACGTTACGCGTTAAATTTGACTCACCATCAATGGAGAAATATGTACGTTGCTGACTTGCTGTTACAATTTCTCAAGCTTCAGAGTTCAGAAACTAAGAAAGTCAGAAGAAAAGGTAATCATGGAATGGGTACTTGTTATGTGCATTATTAAAAACATTTTTCTTCCAATTTCTACGTAATATGTTTTAGCTTAATCATTATTGCAATTGCATGTTTTATGAATAAATGATATGGTATCACTGTCATCTACTTGCTATGATGGATAGATCTTTGATCGATCGAGTTCATACAATATGTTTGGGGCTTGTACGACGGCAAATGCAACGCTTAATTCATGGGATATGCCTTTTAACATAAGAGTATCCACTATGCAAAGCATTTTCTGTAATAGAATGATGTAACTGCTTGTTTTATACAAGAAAAATACCCTTGGGTGACTTTCAAGTTTCAACCCATTTGACCGTTTATCTTTAGGCCATTAATTTTCTTCTATTTTCTTTACCAATTTGACAGCTTACTTGAATCGCCCCTATACATCGTATGTAGGGATGATCATTTCGACCCGAATCCCGGAACCGAACCGGGACCGTACCGAAACGGTACCGATCCCGATATACAGTACGGTACCGGGACTACAAAATAAGGTGAAAAAAAAATCGGGACCACTAATTCGGTATGGGACCGGTACCAAATCGGAAAATTCCCAAAAAAAGGGGAAAATCCCAATTTTCCGGTACCGGTATCCGAATCCCGTTCGGTACGGTACCGGTACCACTAATTATACTCTGCAAAAAATCGGTACCACTAATTCGGTACGGGACCGGTACCGTGTTATAAAAAGAATGGGTAATACCAAATTAAAACATAATACTTGTAAAAAAAAAAGCTCTTTGGAGTAGCGATTTTTTGTTTTTTCCTCATTGGTGTACTAAACTTGCATTTTATTGCTAAAAATACGTACTTTGACGTTTTTGCCCCTCAAGTTATGAAAAAGTCAGGGGCAAAAATGTCATAAAAAGGTTATAAAATAGTACAAAGTACGTATTTTTAGCAATAAAATGCAAGTTTAGTACACCAATGAGGAAAAAAAAAGTTCGCTATTAAAAAGAGCTTTTTGTAACAAGTATGATGCTTTAATTTGGTATTAACCCTAAAAAGAAATTAAATATGTTTTTTATTTGTTTCTAGTTGATTAGTTAGATCACTTTGATACAGAATTTACCATTTTATAACCTGATTGTACTCTTCATGGGCAATAAATAGTAACAACGTCTCGAATGCGACATCACATACAAGTTAATTGTATGTACGACTTATCATTAGACAACGAACATGAACCACTGTTTCGTTACATTGAGTTGAATAAAATGTGACATAGATAAAATGAGAAAACAACAAAAAGATACGAACAAAAATGGAACATATACTACAAAAACTGATTTTTCCCACGAAAACGAAACTGTGTGATATTTCACACGGGAAATCGACAAATTACACACCAAAGTGTTGAGCAAATTTCGGTGGGAAATATGTCGTAAATTTCCCACGGATTTCCCACTCTTTACACACTAAATTGTTGACCAAGTTTTTGTGTGAAATCCTTCGCAAATTTCCTAAAGATTTGCGACCATATTCACACTATTTGTGTTTATTAGACGTCCGTGGGAAACTTGGGGCACATTTCACACATATTAGCCACGGCCAAAAGTATGTGGCAAAATTTAGCTCCATTACTCAAGGATTTCGCACGGTCTTTTTTTATAAAGTAACTATTTAACCGGTCTGTGGGAAATATGTGTGTACTTTCCCACGCATTACCTACCAATTTAATAAATCCGTGGCAAATACTTGTGTAAATACCCACAGATTTCCCATAGAAAATATCGTTTTTATATTTTGTCAACTTACACATTCTCATATTACTTAATATATCTTCATATGTGTTTGTTAATTAATATAACTATTTATGTCAGTATCACAAATGTATGTGTAGGTTTAGGAATAATCTTTTTGTGTAACAAACCATTACATGTATGTGCATACATACACGTATATGTGTCGTATGCTTGTTTATGACCTTCATTGTATCTATAGATGTTTTGTATCTAGGTATATCGATGTGTAAATGCGTGAACGTGTAACTATATCAGAAAAATAAAAGAAAATGATTATGTCCATGAGAAATATGTGTGTACTTTCCCACAAATTACCTACCAATTTAATAAGTCCGTGAGAAATATGTGTGTAAATACCCGCAGATTTCCTACAAAAAATATCGTTTTTATATTTTGTCTACTTACACATTCTCACATTACTTAATATGTCTTCATATGTGTTTGTAGTCTCATATTATATTTGTTTGCTAATTAGTATAACTATTTATGTCAATATCACAAGTGTATGTGTACGTTTAGGAATAATCTTTTTGTATAACAAACTATTATATGTGTGTGCATATCTACACGTATATGTTCGGTACGTCTGTTTATGACCTTCATTGTACCTATAGATGTTTTGTATCTAGATATATTGAAGTGTATATGCATGAACGTGTAACTATAACAAAAAAGTAAAAGAAAACGATTATTTCCGTGAAAAATATATGTGTACTTTTCCACAGATTACCTACCAATTTAATAAATCCGTGGGAAATACGTGGGTAAATACCCACAGATTTTCCACACAAAACATCATTTTTATATTTTGTCTACTTACACATTCTCGCATTACTTAATATGTCTTCATATGTGTTTGTAGTTTCATATATATTTGTTTGCTAATTAGTATAACTATTTATGTCAATATCACAAGTGTATGTGTAGGTTTAAGAATAATTTTTTTTTATAACAAACCATTATATGTGTGTGCATATCAATACATATATGTTCGGTATGTCTGTTTATGACCTTCATTGTACCTATAGATGTTTCGTATCTAGGTATATCGATGTGTATATGCATGAACATGTAACTATATAAAAAAAGTAAAAGAAAACGATTATGTTCGTGGGAAATATGTGTGTACTTTCTCACAGATTACCTACCAATTTAATAAATCCGTGGAAAATACGTGTGTAAATACCCACAGATTTTTCACAGAAAATATCGTTTTTATATTTTGTCTACTTACACATTCTCATATTACTTAATATGTCTTCATATGTGTTTGTTAATTAATATAACTATTTATGTTAGTATCATAAGTGTATCTGTAGGTTTAGGAATGATCTTTTTGTATAACAAACCATTATATGTGTGTGCATATCTACACGTCTATGTTTCGTATGCTTGTTTATGACCTTCATTGTATATATAGATGTTTTGTACATATCTATATCGACGTGTATATGAGTGAACGTGTAACTATATCGAAAAAGTAAAAGAAAACGATTATGTCCGTGGAAAATATGTGGGTACTTTCCCACAGATTACCTACCAATTTAATAAATATGTGGGAAATACGTGTCTAAATACCCACGGATTTCCCACAGAAAATATCGTTTTTGTGTTTTGTCTACTTACACATTCGCACATTACTTACTATATCTTCAAATGTGTTTGTAGTTTCATATTATGTGTGTTTTTATATTAATGGAACTATTTATATCAGTATCACAAGTGTATATGCAGGTTCAAGTACAACCTTTTTTTTTGTTACAAACCCTTGTATATGTGTAGATATTTACACGTATATGTTACATGTCTCTGTTTATGGCCTTCATTGTATCTATAGATGTTTTCTATCTAGGTATATGGACATGTATATGAGTGAACGTGAAGCGGTATCAAAAAAGTTAAAGAAAATAATTATATCCGTGGGAAATATGTGGGTACTTTCCCACAGATTACCTACCAATTTGATAAATCCGTGGGAAACACGTGTGTAAATACCCACGGATTTCCATCAAAAATATCGTCTTTATGTTTTTGAATACTTACACATTCCCACATTACTTATTTATGTCTTCATATGTGTTTTTAGTTTCATATTATATGATTTCGTTTATTAATGTAACTATTTATGTGAGTATCATAAGTGTATGTGTAGGTTAGGTATAACGTTTTTTGTATATCAAATCAATGCATATGGATGAATATCTACGCGAATATATTTTGTATGTCCGTCATGACCTTCATTGTATATTTAGTTGTTTTATGTGCAGATATACAAGTATGGGTTTGTGCGTGAACATCTAAGTATATAAAAAAAAGTAAGAAATTGACTAGGTTCGTGGGAAATTCGTTGGTAATTTCTCACATAATACCCACCAATATTAGAAGTATGTGGGAAAGTGGTGGGTAATTACCCACTGATTTCTCACATAAAATTAAATTTGACTTACCGAATTCAAAACTTTAGTAGATATATGCTACATGTACGATATGGGTATAAGTAAATATGATAAAAAGTCCTCTACTACTAGGGATGTCAAAAAGGCAGACCCGACCTGAACTAGTTAAGCCTATTCTGGTTGGGTTTTACCCATTGCTTAGGCTAGTCATAGTGGTTCGGTCGACTTGCTTGGTCTAGATCGGTCGTGGGTCGGTCGGCCCAATGTGGTGATTTGGTCTCCATCGGTCGTCGATCAAAAACAAGGGGAACTAGTTCGTTTGGACGACCGAGTTTAATACACACAATCTTCCAAAAATTGTTACCGTTTGGAATATAAAAAGATTTTTTTTAAACTTTGCCTTTTTTATAGCATTATAAATACCAACCTCAAAACACTTCTAAACACACAATTCAAAAAACTTCTCGTCAATATTCATCATGTCAAAAAAATAATAAAAAAATAAAATCCCACTTCAGAAACCGACGATCCCGACTTCAACTTAGATTATTAGTTTAAGTTTTTAATTAGTACTGTAATATTTTTGTTTTATTAGTCTAAGTTTTTAATTAGTATTGTAATGTTTATGTTTTATTATTAATGAAGTTTAAATTAGTTGTTTAAAATATTTGAATTAAAAAAAATATATAACTTGGTCACCAATGTTGCAACTTGGTCATCGTCAGATCTCCGGAGAGAGAGTTGATGTGGCAGGGTCGTATGTGGTCACCACTGTGACTAGCCTTAGAGGGTGTTTGATTGCGACTTAATTGACTTAATATGAAAAAAACTGAATTAATTAAGTTATATGAAAACTATTTGTTTGTAACTTAATAGAGAAAGATGACTGAAAATATTGAGTAATAAAACTGATATTGTCTGCATTAAGTAATCTGTTAATTAACATGACTTAATAAAAAAATTAAAGAAACAGGCCTTTAGGCCTACTCGTATATGTACAGTGCGTGTTAGAGTCGCTATTATACTTAGTAAATTTTTATGTCACAAAATAAATTTGTCACCTACGTTATAAGATAACTAACAAACAAAAGTTGTAAGATCAAAAAATTTAGTTGAAAAAACTAGAGTACATGTTTGGTTGCAAAGTCTAACTCTTTTTATTTTATTCTTTAATTACCTTTTTACAACATTTCAGTTTCTTCACTTATAATTTTATTATGTTTGTAGAGGAGTCATTTAAGAATTTTGCTATAATCACAAAAGTTTTACACAAAAAAATCCACAAAATGATGTGGCATGACTTTTGGCCACTCATGTGAGAACATTAGTTGGCCAAGTGAGAGCATTGAGTGGTCAAGAAGTATGCCACATCATTTTGTGGATTTTTTTATGTAAAACTTGTGTGAGTGTAGCATATCTCGTCATTTAAACCTTTGATGACTTTACCATGATTGCCAACATGGCAAATTTAATGGACAAGATTCAACTTAACATCTTAAGCACAAAAAACATGTATGTATCCCTTTATCTCATATTACCCACACATGCTAACTTAAAGAAACTCTAAACCAGTCAAACTTATCTCTCTTTCTCCATCTCCCTATTTACATTACCAGAAACACATCTCACCCAAACACATCTATACCTTTTTCTGATAGTATCAACAGCCACCATCTCCGGCCAGACCACCTGTCGATCGTCTACAATCATATAATCAGACCACCACTGCAAGCGACTCAAATAAAAATGCACGATCGATGAACCACACATACTCGAACCGTTCATGGTTTATTTCTGTTAGATCTTGTTGTCGTATATGCATTATGTAAGGACATTTTGGGTTAGATCTAAAAGTCTACGATGTTCTTTTGTTATATCTAACTATTATTATATTGTTTTTAGATCTAAGCAGCTTGCAAGTTGTTTGTTGGTTTTTTGGTGCTGGTTATACGAAACAAGTTTAAAGAATGGAGAAGAAGAAGACCCCATCACAGCTTTCATTATTAGTCAAGTCGTGTAGGACGCTGGGTTTTCTACTTAAGTTATACAAATAAAATGGATATATGTATTATGTGGGTGTAGAGAGAACTTTGTTTGTATGTATGTATAGATGGTGGCAAAGGTGAGTAAATGTGTGGGACAAGGAGCAGGTGGATGGTTCCTATTACTAGCACTTAGTTTGGAAACAAATATAAAATTGGGTTGTAGTATCTCGAAATTGTTAGAACCACTGGGTTTAGTTTTTAATTTTATTATGTTAGCTAGTAATTTTGTAGTATCTCAAATTGTTAGAAATTGTTTAAATTGACAATCGAAATTGTTTTTGAGCTTATAATTTTATTATGTTCATCGAAATTGTTTTAAATATTAGTTTTTGTATTTGTTCCAAAATCTATAGATCTATCAAAAACTACTAGTAGCTAAAGTACATATAAACAAATCCCAACCATCCATTCCCCCTCCATCTAATGGCTTAGATTAAACCAAGAAAATACAAACAAGGGCAAGATAGTAATTTAGAAATCATATTAAAAACAAAAAAAAAAACTACTTAGATCCATATTCTCTCTCATCCAAAACAAAAAAACCAGATCTGAGAAACTTCCAATCGGAAAATTCATCCAATCGCCATATTCTCTCGCCGAAAAATTCATCCAATCGCCGGATTAAACATCCAACCGCTGGAAAAATCATCCAATCGGAATCATGAATCCAACTAATTCATACAAAACACCACCACCTCCATACAAAACACCACCACCTACATCGGAATCATCATCAACCCAGCCGGAAACATCAATAATCCGATCGGAATCATCAACAAACCAATCGGAAATCATCAGAATAACGAATTCATCAAAAACACCACCACCGTCGTCGAAATCATCAATAATCAGATCGGAATCTTCTACAAACCCGCCGGATTCTTCAATAAACACGTCAGAAGATGATTTGATTACAGAAGGTGATTTACCTGATGAAGATGCTACTGTTACAAAAGTTCATGGTAAATCCTTTCAGAATCTAATTTTTTTGTTTAATAATTTAAGAGAAGTATAAATCCCATGGGATTCATACTGAATCCTATGGGATTCATAGATGAATCCCATTTGATTCATCAATTTGATTTTATAAATGTATCTAGTAATTTATAAAGAATCTCATGGGATTCTATGTGAATCCCATGGGATTCTGTATAAGAAATTTATAAATGTATCACAAGGAACTTATAAAAGAATCCCATGGGATTCGTTAAGAATCCCATGGGATTCATAAAGAATCCCAGAATCCCATGGGATTCTTTATGAATAACTTGGGATTCTTTATGAATCCCATGGGATTCTTTATAAATCCCATGGGATTCTTTATAAATCCCATGGGATTCATTGTTTGCAGAATTCTTAATCCCTTGAGATTCTACTGTTTATATACAGATTCTATGAAATCACCAAGACCAACTTTATATGAATACACTGAGACACCGGGCGGATCGGAATATTGGGAGCCTCATGTAGAAGGAATTCCTATACCAGAAGAAGGAAAATTCTATAACACTCTAGATGAAGCTATAGAAATGTATGATAACTACGCTGAAGCCGGAGGTTTTCAAATTTAAAAAGCAGGACAAAAATTAACAAAATCTGGAGCGGTGCAACTCAAATACATCATGTGTAATAAAGAAGGAGCTCCAAGACATATTAATATCGACACTTTAGATGCTAAAGACAGTGACAAACAAAAAAGAAATACAATGATGCATGTGACAGGTAGTAAAGCTCTCTAATATATTTATAAGTTTCTGTAAATCCCATGGGATTCTTTGTAAATCGCATGGGATTCTTTGTCAATCCCATGGGATTCTTTCTGAATCCCATGGGATTCTTTGTCAATCCCATGGGATTCTTTCTGAATCCCATGGGATTTGTTTTTGAATAACATGTTTTTAAAATATTTTTTTATATAACTGGTTGTAGAGCTCATATAAGGTTAGAATTGGATGTTGTTTCTCAAAAATACCAGATTGTTAAGTTTATTGCAAAACACAACCATATGCTCCTACCAAAAGAGTACAAGCATTTTACAAAAAAGCAAAGAAGAATGACACAAGCAGAAAAAATGTTCGTTGTTAAAGCTGTAAAGAACAAGATTGGTCCAACACGGGCTCATAACTTGTTAACGAGTATGAAGGGAGGGTATGAGTATGTTCATGGGACAGTTGATGATTTTAAGAATGAAATGCTGGATGTTAATATGTTCATTGGGGAAAGTGATGCACAAATGCTTATAAATAAAATGGAAAACAGAAAGATATATGTGCCAAACTTTACGTTTCAGTATAAAGTAGAAGAGAGTGAGTTAGTTGCTTTGTTTTGGGCTGATGAAGTTGCGAAATGCAATTATAAGGAGTTTGGAGACATAGTCTCATTTGATGCAACATTCAGATGTAACAGGTAAGTTTTACAAGAGATTCTTTATGAAATCCCATGGGATTTAATGAGAATCCCATGGGATTCTTTATGAAATCCCATGGGATTATCATGAAATCCCATGGGATTCTCATGAAATCCTATGGGATTCACAGATTATATCCCATGAGATTCACCCTTTTAGATTGTGTGTGTAATTAACAATTATGTTATTTTTAGGTACAATATGGTGTTTGTACCATTCACCGGTGTCGATAATCACAGAAAGTGTGTCACACTTGGATCAGGAATGCTATTACATGAAGACACTGAGTCATACACGTGGCTTCTAAAAGCATTTATGACAGCTTTCAAAAAAGAACCAACAATGGTGGTAACAGATCAAGATGGAGCAATAAAGAGAGCCATTGAAGCCGTTTTCACTAAAGCAAAGCACAGACTTTGCATGTGGCATATTGACCAAAAGATTCCAGCAAAGGTAAAATGTTCACATATGATACTCTGAATCCCATGGGATTTCCTAATAAATCCCATGGGATTGCCTGATGAATCCCATGGGATTGCATGATGAATCCCATGGGATTGCATGATGAATCCCATGGGATTGACTGATTAATCCCATGGGATTCACATGAATCCCATGGGATTCACATGAATCCCATGGGATTGCATAATGAATCCCATGGGATTCACATGAATCCCATGGGATTTACATGTGTAAATCATCTTATTTATGCTGATTCTAAAACTATCTTTACTATCTTTATCAAAAACAGATTTGTAAAGAGATATATGTAGAAACAGATTTCAAGAGACGTTTTAAGAAGATTGTTTGGAATATGTACATGGAACCGTTGGAATTTGAAGAGAAATGGGCTAAGTTGATTGAGGATTTTGGTTTGCAAAATCACAAATGGATGACCAAGATGTTTAACCTACGAGAAATGTAGATTCCAGCTTTTTTCATCGACTCGCCATTGTTTGGTTTGATGAGAACCACATCAAGATCCGAGAGTGAAAACTCGTTCTAAAAAAGTTTCACAAGCCCAGGAGCAACACTAGTTAGTTTTATGATGTCCTATGAATCAGCAATGGAAAGACAACGATATAGGCAAGAACATTTGGACTTTAAAACATTTGACGCGGCTCCAAAATGCCTAACAGAATTAGAGATTGAACGTCATGCAGCAAAAGTGTATACTAGAACGATATTTCTGCTGGTTCAAGCTGAAATATACGAAGCATGCTGGAATTGTACGATTCAAGATTTAAAGATAGAAGAAGGTTGTGAGATTGTAAAGATAAGAGACAAAAATCCGTGGGTTTATAAAAAAAAACTAAAAAGGAAGCTGCAAAAGAACAAGCAGAGGAAGACAATAGTGTGGAGAAGAAAAAGTTTATAGACTATAAGGTGTGTTGCTTTTTATTCACTGTAAATCCCATGGGATTCACTGTGAGTCCCATGGGACTCACAGTGAGTCCCATGGGACTCACTGTGAGTCCCATGGGACTCACTGTGAGTCCCATGGGACTCACTGTGAGTCCCATGGGACTCACTGTGAGTCCCATGGGACTCACAGTGAGTCCCATGGGACTCACAGTGAATCCCATGGGATTAGTTATAAATTATGGTTTTCAGTATGAATTTTAAAAAAAAGTAATTCAAGGTAATTCCAATCCCATGGGATTACTTATAAATTATGGTTTTCAGTATGAATTTAAAAAAAAAAAAAAAAAAAAAAAAAAAAAAAAAAAAAATCAAAGTAATTCTTTTCTTATTTTTCACAGTGAATCCCATGGGATTCACTCCCATGGGATTAGTTTTGAGAATGAATTTGTTAGCCTTGTTATCAGCATAAAAACCATGATATACACATGTAAATCCCATGGGATTGAGAAATGAATCCCATGGGATTTACAGTGAATCCCATGGGATTGTATGTGAATTCCATGGGATTAGTTATGAATCCATGATATTCAGTATGAATTTTAAGGAAAAAGTAATTCAAATTAATTCTTTTTTTAATTTTTGTTTAAAACAGGTACTGCGTACAATAGAAGATGGGTCGATGGTATGCAGTTGTAGACATTTTGCTAGATATGGTTTTCTATGCCGACACATATTCTTTGTCTTCAAGAACCGTGATATTAACGTCATTCCAAAACAGTATATTTTGAGGCGTTGGACAAGGGATATAATACCACCTGAATTGAGAAGGAAAAGAAACAGATATGGGGAAAAAAATGTGGAAGTTGAAAGACTTACAAACAAAGCAACTTCTGTGGTGGACGATTGCTTATTCAGGTTAAGCAATAATGTAGAGAAGATGGGTAAGTTTATAGAAAAGTTGAAGACTTTGAAAACAGAAGTGGAGGCTGAGGTTCCAAACCCTCCTTCAAGTAAAACGGCAGATGTGATTGGTGAACATTATGCAATTTTTAATCCTGAAGAAATAATAGTCAACAATCCAACAAAGGTAGGAAACAAAGGGAATATTACAGAAAAGGAACGCAATAAAAGGCGAAAGAGTGAGAGAGAAAAAACACTTGGAGTTAAAAAGAAACAAGAGAGGAATTGCGGCTTTTGTGGAAAAAAGACCAACTTGCACACAAAAACAACTTGTCCGGATAACCCAAATAGGCGAAAGCCGAAACCAAAAGTTTCTTGAACAAACTTATTATATTCTGATTTTATGTTAGTTCTTTTTTATTATTTACTTGAATATTTAGATAATTTGCAAAGGAAATTTCTGAATTTGTTAGTTATTTTCTTCTTTAATTGAATATTTAGATTATTTGAAAAGAAATTTCTAAATTTGAAAAGAAATTTTTGAATTTGTGTTATTCTAATTTTTTAATTGAATATTTATAAGAATCCCATGGGATTATCAAATGAATCCCATGGGATTATCAAATGAACCCCATGGGATTATTTCCCTAATCCCATGAGATTCTTTGAAATTCGTTTATAACAGAAGTCATTGAAATTTCTGAATTTGTTGTTTATTTTTATTCTTTAATAAAATATTCTTAAGAATCCCATGTGATTATTTCCCTAATCCCATTTAAATTTGTTTAAACCAATTACTTATAACAAAAACAACATAACCCAAATTCAAGGCGAAAGCCGAAGCAAACAGTTTCTAGAACAAACTTTTTACTTGATTATTCAGATGATTTAAAAAGAAAAATCTGGTTCCTTTTTAATTTTCTTCATTATTTGAATATTTATAAGAATCCCATGGGATTCATTTGCTAATCCCATGGGATTCATTTGCTAATCCCATGGGATTAGCAAATGAATCCCATGGGATTATTTTATAACTTCATTTAAAATTTCAACCATCAACAATAAAAATATCATAAAAATCAGATAATAGCAAGAAAATCTATAAAAAATATCATAAAAATCTGATAATAGCATAAACAAATCCCAACCATACAAAAGAATATCATGCAAATGAATAGCAAGAAAATCTATAAAAAAAAATATCATACAAATGAATCCCATGGGATTCATGTGAATCCCATGAGATTAATCAGTCAATCCCATGGAATTCATCATGCAATCCATCTGTGTAAACCATCTGTGTAAACCAATTACTTCAACAGTTATAGTTCTACCATTAACAAAAGACAAACTTCTAGAATTTGAGGTCACGTGCATCCCTATTCCTAATTGCTGTCAAAATTATAGACAGCTTTTCACGAGAAGGAAGTTTATCAAACTCCAATGCTAATTCATACATCTTACCCGCATGAACATTAATCTCGTGTAACAATATCTTGGTGGCAAACTTGAATCTCAATAACCTCAATTGGTCAGACTGCTCTTTAGACTCAGCAACCAAACCACAATCCCATTTTCCAGGAGCTTCACCAGCGTAATTATCCATATGTAACATAGCGAAAACACCACAATCCGTGAAGTTGTTCTTGGTCTTCCACTTGAGGCTTGCGATTCTTGGCTTGACTTTACGAATGCTAGCATGTCTATTGAATCCATACAACTCCAGATGACGGGCAAATAATGTTTTCTACAAAAATTATTAAAAAAAGAGAGCATAAATAACTATAATTATGTTTCAATCCCATGGGATTCAGAATAAATCATAAAAGTACTTACAAGAAGTTCACATGAATCTTCATACTTTTCCTCATACGTTGCACCACAATTGCTGTTATCCAGTATCGTCATTGTTATAACCCTTTTAGTAAGGCTGAAGACAACAACAAAGAAATGGCCTGATTTGCGAATAGGAAAAAATGCCTGTTTAAACAAAACAAAAAAACATAATAAAAATGACAAAAAGTAAAAACAAAAATAAAAAATTAAAACAAAAAAATATAATTTTACCAATTCAATGACATTGAGAGATATGCCACCAACATCATCTTTATAATGAGCCGAAAGTTCTTTTTCAAATTCTTCAAATTTATCATCATCAGACTCCAATGTTCTATCAAACATAGTTATCGGTTGTATATGCGATTTTACAATATCATGTTACGATATGAATTAAAAACAGTTTACTAAGCAAAATAAAAAAATAATTACTTACAATACACCCAGTTGGGAAAAAGTGTCGCGATGGACAACCAGCGCCTCTAGAACGATTTTCATGATTCAAAATTGCAGCTAAACAATCAATTACATTAGCATCAACCTCCAAACCGGGTGCTAATGTCTCCATATTCAAACGAACTGAATATGGCTCCCCAGAACGTGTTTCAAAAACTGGTTCACTATATAAGAAAAAAAATCATTTAAGAATCATATCATATAATTGTAAATCCCATGGGATTCACATACAATCCCATGGGATTTACAAATGAATCCCATGGGATTCATGTGAATCTCATCAGATTCACTGTCAATCCCTCACATTGAATCAGATAACAATGAAACTTATATAAAAAACACAAACTTACATTTTTTCGCCCTGCATCGCGAAAACACTATTCCCAAGAACGAACTCCGGCCTAGTTAGTTTAAGTTGAACCTTTGTCTTCTTGTTCATATATGAAGACAACAAATAGGAAGACGGTTTCACCAAACGCTTTTCAGGACTCAAATCTACATCGGAGGCACGAGTAGCCATATTTTGAGGAGTAATGGCACCTGGATTCACATCGCCACCCATTGGCTCCACAGTACCTTCAGCGACCGACTTTAGCTGAATAAAACAAAAAAAAATTAATTAAAAATAAATAAATTAAATTAAAACACTAATATTATACAAGAATATTACATAGTAAAACTCAGCAGCTGC
>JARVZY010001454.1:0-49536 GCA_030686995.1 Artemisia argyi
CTGCTGAGTCTAGAAAAGGCTCTTTGGGAGTAGGAATACTCGGAAGGTCCAGACCTAACACTAGGACTGGCTTTTCGCTTCTTTTTAGCCCTTTTCTCTCCCAAGGATCTTGACTCAGAGTTTCGAGATTGTTCTTGAGACCGCGAACTTTTCGGTTCTTTATTATCGAAATCAAGGTGAGTTTGCACCTGCCTTAAATTCTCCTGATGAACCTTTTCGGCCGTCAAGGGCAACAGTTGGTCGTAATGCTTATAGCAGAACTACCTTATTGCTTCATGTGGCAGCGGGTAAGAATGGTGCTCCCCTATTCCTTGGTTCTATGGATGGTTCGAATATGTCGACGGGTAAGGTTAAAGTTGAGCAAATGATAAATGTTTCTGCCCCGGTTTCCTTTGCAAACGTGGTTGGTTCTGATTCTATTACTCGAAAGGAAAAAAAAATGGTAGGTCCACACAATGAAGGTGATACATCTATTGGTGTTGCTCTTAAGTCACAAAATTTTTAATCCTTGTACAAAATGAACAATAGAGTCCTTATTATCCATAGCAGTTCCACTAGTAGTGTGAGCAATAGAGTCCTTATTAGCAGTAATATCAAGATGAACAATATCCATAGCTGCATCAAATTTCTTACGCGCGTTTAAGACCATTTGCTCAACATTAAGTTGATTCGAAATACCAAGAACATCATGACCAGAATTACCAATGTTATCCACATGTGGTTGCGAGTTAAGGCTTGGAACCTGATAATTATAATCATTCGTGGACCTCAATTTTCTAGCCATTGGAGTAAAAAAACAAAATTTTTAATCCTTGTACTGTTAGGAAAAACTAACAATCGGTTGACTAGAACATAGAGTAAACACACCTATCGATGACTCCATGAAGAACTCGACACCCTCACAATTAGAACTTGTAACAGTCACAAGAATATACACAAGAATAACCCTCTTACGTATTACTTTATTGAGTAAGAAAAGAAGATGACGGTACAATAACCCCTCCCCCCTCACCTCTTTATTATAGAGATGGGGGGGGGGGGGGGGAAGAAAACCAACTCTTAACCGAGTTGAAACCGGCTGCAACAGAGGAGAAAAACAAGAACCACGAATACCTTGGACTCAGCAAACATAAAACAACCTATATGAAGTATATATAGGATTAATATGTCGGCTATGTATTGAACCGACATATACTTTTTCCTATTTGACAAAATACCATAGCTAATCTACACTAAGACCCCCTACACTTAGAAACACTTGCTAATATGGATACTATAATGTAACAATTTCCACCTTAGTATCATATTAGCCATCTCCGATACGCAGTAGCTTCAACCAGCACTGGAACCTCGGATAGGGGTGTGCCTTCATCCACGCACTAGTAGCAATAACCGCTACTAACATTATCTTAGCTCCTGACTCTATCGAGAGTTCCTTTAGCCAAATAGCCTCCTTTGCAGCCTCTGTAAGTGTCATGTGCACCGCTTCAGTTGTTGAAAAAATCTCCATGTGCAGCATCATAGCTTCTGAGCTTCCTGCACATCCTTGTATCATAAACCCGTACCTTGTGATTGATCTACCCATGACAGTGATCGATCTACCCATAGCGTAGTCAAAATCCACAAAAACATGTACGTCTGTCTGTAATCCACGATCGAACCTATCCAACATACCCACATTTACAAATGCTATGCCAGGTCTCGTGCAGACCATCTGATACTCCCGGCTTCCATCCGCATATGTATATGACAACTTACCATTCTTTTCCACATCACAGTCTCTTGATAGACTACCCTCCAACGACAATATGGAGTGTCCCTCCAACAAAGTTTGTACCAACTTTCCGTTGTGAACCCTGGACTATGACCCCTTAGAGTATTACCACTCTGATTCCTGATGATCTCTATACCAAGTATATTTCCTTTTGCTTTATCCAGCAATCCCTTGGTAACCCAGATCTCAGCCTTGCATTCGCAAGAAAAAACCATACCATCTATATAGAGAAATAGATGTATGAACATACCTGGTTTATACTTCCAGTAATAGCTATGGCTGTCGTCACTGCTTTTCCTGCAACCGTTGCTGAGCGCACACACATCTGACTGAGTATCCATTTCTTCTTTCAATCCAGTCTTCCACTTGGAAATCACCTCACAAGCAACTTTATTATTGAAAGTCAATGACTCATGTGCGTATATCTTCTCCACTGCAGCAACTGCAAAAGCAGCCTCATTACTGTTTTCTCTATACTTGTATAGTTCCCGTGCTGAATGTTGCTCCCTATCACGTGTTGAATGATAGTCTATTAAATCCTGAGTTTGTACTTCCTGTGAACCAGCTACCTAACTGACATTCCCCTAAGGTTCCACCTCAAATGTATGATCCCCAAGCGGTTCCACCTCAAACTCAACTCCCTGCAACACCTGCACTGAACCCGTACCTACACCAGAACCAATGAAAGTTTTCTTGTATTCCTCACTCTCATTGAAACCCATATTCCTGTAAAGCACTACCTTTGAAGTAACGTCATCAAACCTCCAAAGCTTATTACCCATTATACCTTTATGGTATCCCAGGAATATGCACTTGACCTTAACCGGTTCAAGCATCCTTTGCTTATTACTAGCAAGCCAACCAAAAAACCCTAACATATCTACAGGAGTCTTGAATCCAATCGCTGATGATGGTGACCTATTCACTAGATATGTAGACCCGGTTGTATCCTCTGCCCAAAAAACCTTGGACAGACCAGACTGAATCAAAAAACAACGTACCTTAGCCAAGAGTGTCACATTCGTCTTCTTAACCAACCCATTCTGCTGCTGTATCCTTGTAACACCCAAATGTTTGGAGACCCCACTCTTCGTACATTGTTGTGTAGACCTCTGATTACAAGAATCAAGAACATTACCTGTCTTGATCTTCTTCCCAGTCTGAGATTCTCCTAACTGCTTCATACCCTTCAATGTCTTCCCGCTCACTGCCTGACCGTCCAGGGTATATACACAATTAGCCTTCCTTGTTCCTGATACCACCAGTGAACCCTTTATAACCTTGATCTTGCCTGACTGCATCTTTACGGTAACCTGTTTTTTTTAAGAGTACCCAGCGATATCAAGTTTCCCCTTAATTCCAGAACATACATGACGTTGTCCAAAACAAAACTTGACCCATCCCTCACCTGTACTTGAACCTTACCCGTCCCACGTACACGGCATTCCCTGCCATCACCCAACAGTACATTGCCACCGTCATACTCCTAATAATCAAACAAGTAATCTCTCTTATATGTCATATGGTATGAGCCCCCTAAATCCATGATCCAGTCTAATAACTTTTCAACACTCATAGCCATCATAACATCATCATTGTCATACCCATCAGCTCCAGAACCGGATACCTGATCTTCATTCCTGACAAAACCTTGAGATTTCTTGTGATTATACTTGGGACAATCCCTCTTCAAATGCTCCTCAGACTGACATATATGATGCTTGAGTCTGCTGCTTCTTCCCTGTGACTTTGACCACGAACTACCTTTACCCTGCTGCATATCACTTTGATCAGATTTGCCCCTCACAAACAACCCTTCACCACCATCAACCTTTGCTTCTGTCATCCTTTGAAGTTCCCTAGAATGAAGTGTCGCGAGCACGTCTTCTAGCTTCAAAGTATCCCGACCATATAGGAAAGTATCCATGAAATTATCGTAAGACGATGGTAAATATGTGAGTAATAATAATGCCTGATCCTCATCCGATATAGCAGTATCTATAGTCGCTAAGTCACCTACCAGCTTATGAAACTCATCAATATGTTCAGACTGACTCTTACCCGGATGCATGTGAAAAGTATATAATAATTTTTTTTTTCAAGTACAAACGATTAGCTAAAGACTTTGTCTTGTATAAAGTCTCTAACTTTTTCTAAATCCCCGTTGCAGTCGTCTCCTTGGTGATCTCCCATAGAACCCGATCACCTAAACACAAGATCAATGTGTTCCAGCACAACTTGGTAAACATGGTACCCGTCATCATTCTTTATCACTTTGTTTATTTTGATAACCTTGTGATATAAACCTCACAACACTGAATTAAACAAAGTCCTCGTGTGTAGAAAGCCCTTGCTTTATCGATACATCCCCTGCCAAAAAACGAACATCTTTCCTCTTGCTTGAAACTCGACAAAGTCGAATCACATTAACCTGTCTATCTTCTATAAGCCGAGAACCAACGACCCTTAAGTTTTCTTTAACCCGTGTCGATAACCTCGACAACCCAAAAAAACCCGAAAACTTCAGTCCCTTGACGTCCAAGAAAACCAAACACCAAGACCTTGTCGACCACAAATCTGATCGACAAGAACCTTCAAAACAGATTTTCGATCATCTTCCAATAAAACGACTTAACCGCGAACAAAACCTTCACATAATCGAGTAACCTTGGAGATTTATAAACAATCGAAACACTACAACCTTGCTTTGAAGTATACCTTGTTTCTCCAAAAACAAAAACAAGAACATGGTGCGTTAATTCTTCTTTGCCAATAACGTGACGAAAACCCGAAACAACACCAGAACTTTTGTTGATCTTCTTTAACCAAAAAACCAACAAAACCTTGAACTTTCTTATCGACTATCGACAAACCCAAGAACTAACTTGTGAAACACGTTTGCTAGAAAAACCCGACACCTTCGAAATCGAAACCCGATATTCAAGAAACCTTGTGTCCCTGTTTCCTTCAAAAACAACACCTTGCAAACTGTCGACAACTTCCAGACCAAGCAAACACCGATGGCGACCTAGCAACCAATCCCTTCGAACCTAAGCTCTTGATACCATTTGTTAGGAAAAACTAGCAATCGGTTGACTAGAACACGGAATAAACACACCTATCGATGACTCCATGAAGAACTCGACACCCTCACAATTAGAACTTGTAACAGTCACAAGAATATACACAAGAATAACCCTCTTACGTATTACTTTATTGAGTAAGAAAAGAAGATGACGGTACAATAACCCCTCCCCCCTCACCTCTTTATTATAGAGATGAGGGGGGAAGAAAACCAACTCTTAACCGAGTTGAAACCGGCTGCAACAGAGGAGAAAAACAAGAACCACAAATACCTTGGACTCAGCAAACATAAAACAACCTATATGAAGTATATATAGGATTAATATGTCGGCTATGTATTGAACCGACATATACTTTTTCCTATTTGACAAAATACCATAGCTAATCTACACTAAGACCCCCTACACTTAGAAACACTTGCTAATATGGATACTATAATATAACATGTACAAGTTTACATCTTGGAGTAGAAGAATCACACAGTCCAACCCAAAAACTCTCCATTCCCTCTGGCGATTTTGGTGATTTTACGAAACCCCTACCTCCTTTTCAATCCAATCGATTCCTCCTCACTACAACTTCGATTCAAGCTTACTTTGATCGCTGCTTGTTACTGGTAGGGATTCAAGTCGGCTATTATTGGGTTTTTTCCTAATCGCATAGCTAGGGTTTAGTCGGTTCTGTTTGTTTTATTTACTATATCATTATCATTCATTACTGATTGGACATCATTGTTGATTATGGGTTAGTTAATGCGCATGAATGCTTTAAACCCTAATTTTTAATTAGGGTTTTCTCGGGTGTGTTTGAAGAACTCGACCTTGTCTTCTTGTTTTATGTTAGTTTACATTGTGTAAGGGTATTTGATCTTTGTGATGTCTAATTATGGAGAGATGAACAAGACTAGTGCACGACCTGTGTCTAGTACGAATGTTGAGAAGCTGAGTGATCGGTTTAAAAGCTTAAAGGGAATAAACCCTGGTGGTAGTACACCAAGGCAAGCTGCTAGCGGTGGTGTGACCCCTAATGTCGAATCTGTTACCTCTACGATGGGAGATCATGGGATTAAATCTGTTCCTATTGAGGCTGGAGTGTCTACTAAGGTTTTGCAAAACCCTAGTCTTGTATCTACCTCAAGTGATGATGTTGTTACCTCAATTGGTGATGTCAGCGTAAACGATATTCTCAAGCATCAAGCTGGTGATCACTGTTTGAATGATATCAGTAATGTTTCGGATGTTAACCTACCTAAAGGTGATGATGTCCATGTTACTCCAATGGCTGGAAAATTGAGGTCCACGAATGATTATAATTATCAGGTTCCAAGCCTTAACTCGCAACCACATGTGGATAACATTGGTAATTCTGGTCATGATGTTCCTGGTATTTCGAATCAACTTAATGTTGAGCAAATGGTCTTAAATGCGCGTAAGAAGTTTGATGCAGCTATGAATATTGTTCATCTTGATATTGCTGCTAATAAGGACTCTATTGCTCACACTACTAGTGGAACTGCTATGGATAATGTTGAGAATGCGAAGACTACTGATAGTACTGATCTTAAATCTGGTTCTAACACTAATAATACGATTGGAACTGGAGTGAAGTCGGTCTCGTATGCGGGTGCTACTTCAAATGATCCTAAGAAATATGTGTCTAATTTTCGTCGATTGGAGTGTAGCATTAAAAAGACTGGAGTTGATCTTGCTGTTCCAATGAAAGTTGTTGAAGAGGTGAATACTAGATTTGAGAATATAC
This sequence comes from Artemisia argyi, assembly GCA_030686995.1. NCBI lineage: Eukaryota > Viridiplantae > Streptophyta > Magnoliopsida > Asterales > Asteraceae > Artemisia > Artemisia argyi. The sequence goes on from JARVZY010001454.1 coordinate 6,617, forward strand.
TTTATGGTTATTTTCTTGGTCATCGCATTGCCTTTCCTGTTGTGGATTATTATGTACGCAATGTGTGGGCTAAATATGGTATACAGAAGGTCATGATGAATGCTAACGGGTTCTTTTTCTTTAAGTTTAATTCGAAGAAAGGTGTTGATGATGTCCTTGAAAATGGTCCATGGTTGATTAGAAATTCACTAATTATTCTTAAACCATGGACTTTAAACACCAACTTACTGAAAGAGGATTTGACCAACATTCCGGTGTGGGTTAAATTTCATGATGTTCCTCTTGCTATGTTCTCTGATGACGGTCTTAGTCTTCTTGCTACATTGATTGGTACACCAAAAATGTTAGATGCTTATACTAGCCAAATGTGCAAAGAGTCATGGGGCCGTAGTAGTTTTGCAAGGTGCATGATTGAAGTAAAGGCTGATGAGGTACTTAGGGATAGTATCACTGTTGAGATACCTTTGCTTGATGGGACGGGTTCGATTATTGAGACGATTCGGGTTGAATACGAGTGGAAACCGCCTCATTGTGATAAGTGCAAGGTATTTGGTCATATTATGGTTAATTGTCCTAAATTTGTTTCACCTACAACTCATACTACACCAATTGTTAATGATGGTTTCCAAACCGTTAATACTAAGAAGAAGAGTACTACTGGTGGTCAAACGGGTTCTACTAAAGGAGGTTTTTCTAAGCCTAGTATGGGTAAGAATATGCAACATAGACCCAAAGCGCCTCCTCCTGAACCCAAGAAAGTGGATGCCAACAAGAAAAAGGCTGCTGATGTGGCTAGTACAAGTGGAATTGGTACGAAGATTGATACATCAAACCGTTTTGAGGCCCTTCATATGGATGACACTGATGACTTTGGTATTCCTACCAATGAAGTGACTAAGGATGTGAATTCTGGTATTCCAAAGGAAGTTAAGGAAGACGGGTCTTTAGAGACTGGTAATACATCACAAGAGCCGCTTGTGAGTGATTCAATGGAAACAAAGGAAGTTAATTCTACTCCTTTAGTTGATAAAATTGGGAAGATTGAAAAGCTACTTATTGATGGGAAAGCTACTCTTGTGGATGATGATGGTCATCCTAGTATAAAGGTTGATTATCCGGGGTCTACTTCTTCAACTAAGAGGGTTAACCCATTCTTTAAGGTGGGAGAGATTGTTGTTTTAGACAGTGATGAAGACGAGGTTGTGAATACGTTTGATGAGTCGATGAACCTATTTGGTGGTGGTCATGATCGTGAAGATGATTATGATGACTACGATTGGATGCTTTATATGACACGTATGGTATCAAGCTCCAAGGTTTTGGTAGAAAGTAATTTTGTTTTCATTGGAGTCTAGTGCTATCTTTGTGTAATGGTTTTCTTACTTAGAGAATTGGAAGTATCTTGTTATGTAAGCTTTTCTGCCTATGTAACAGGCTGAGATATGGGATTCACCCATATCCTTTGTACTTAAATGTTTTTTGGAGTTATATATTTACCGGGTCTTTTGACCTTTTACCCAAAAAAAAAAAAAAGTCACAAAATTTTGTTACGAATAATACGACTATGGATTCGATTACTAAAGTTGCGTGTACAATTTTCGAAGAGGCACTTAATGGTGTTTCTTATGCTAATACATCTATACATTCAAATGTTAAAGCGGTTAAGACACCCGCGACTAATTCTAATGTGGATGCCCCCTCGACTTATGCTTCTAAAATCAGCCCTTCGTCTTCTAATAAAGCTAATTTACCCATCTTTTGTTTGCAATATAAACATCACCACATATGAAAATTTTATATTAAGAGTTCCATAATTTCATAGATCAAAATGTCTGTCATCTCCGAAAGAGATAGTTAACCAGCTTTCCTGGATTCAAGTTTTACCAAAGCCCTTTAGTAGTTACCGCCCCCTTCATCTGACAACCTCTCATTTCTTTGGCTACTCACCGGGTAAAAATCACGTATCAAGTTGATGTTCCCCTAAACGTTACTAACTAGTTATTATATTTCCTTTTTCCAAAAAAATAGATTTCTCAATTCTTTTTAATAGTGAAAAACTATGGGTTCCACTCATTGGCAAAAATTGCATCTTACATTACCTTTTTTTGTCAATTTTGCAGACAATTTATTAAAAAGTCATGTTAAGTATGTAAAAGGTCTACAAAGCAAAGTCAATATGTTAAAAGAGAAAAAAAAAGAAAAGATAGATGCCACGATTACAAAAAAATTAAGCTAATCATAAGCCATTATAATATAAACTAGAAACCCAAAAAATTGAGAAGGCTACATATTCATTAATTCTACAAAAAATTGAAACTACATATATCTATTGATACAGAAACTATCCTTACATAAAAGATATTTGCTCCCTCTAAAAGAGTTATATTTGCTCCCTCAACCAGCAATTCTCTAGATTACAAACTAGGATATTACTTGGTACTACATAATTGCAACACCAAGTAATCATCTGTCCGATTTGTAGTCACCATTATCGTATGTTACATTCCTTCATACCGGAATATGGTTTTCTTACGCAATGACAAGATCTTCATGTCAAATGAAACAAGGGAGAACAACGATGGATCTTTCAAGAGCAGTTTCATGCTTAAACACCTACAACATTCGGCGATGAAACCATATTCACAAGTTATAATATTTTATAATATAATTTGTGAATATGGTCTAATCGTCGATGATCCATCGACCTCTCACACTCACATTTCACTGGAAATGAAACTTTTGTCACTGAACTTGACAAGATAGTTTTGATGGTCACCCTGGCCAGAAATTATCACTATTTGGAAAGTTAATAGTTTTGCATAAAACTTTTGATCAAAACGATAAATATGAAGAAATTATCTGACAATGCTAAAAAGAACCACAACAACAGCCATAGATGATTCAGGACTTAGAGAGTGGTGGATCATTACTTTCATAGAAACCCGCCATGAGTGTAAACGAGAAATCCAATGTGCTGAAGCCGATCTTGGTGCCCCAAAGACATGATACGAAAATCTGTGTGTTAACCACAAAAGAGATTGGTGGCTCAGAGAGCGGTGAATCATCAGTATCTTCAGCAGTTTTAGTGACAATAAACTATCAATAATGAATCCAAGTTCTTCCTCGATTAATGGAAAGCAGCATGATAAATCTCTGGATGTGTCATCTCCAGGAATATTTATCAAGATAAGTTTACTGGAATCCCACAACACCCTCTTTTAGTCCAGAATCATTTCCACCTGAGCAAAACTGGTGCCTGTAGCATCACACAGGTGTGGAAGTTCAGTCCATTTAGCCACCTTAAGATCATTGACATCCACAACACACAACCTTAATTCCTCCAAGTTTCTTCCAAACCGTGTTCCCTTTGCTAAATGCATGGATCCTTTGCCAACCTCTTGCCCTTTGTCATCTATAAGCATAACACATTGTCCACGCTAATGTTTGAAATAACTTGTGGGGGAAAGATTAGTGAATGTCTTTGAGCTTTCGCGGCCACATATTTTCAAAGCTAAGTGGCGGGGGGCCGGGGGGCTTGATATCTCTGTGGTGGGTCTCATGGGTGGCAGACATGGATGGGTTAAGGAATTTGTCAACTGCGCTTTCAGGTGAGTTAGAGACCGGGTCTGTTCCAGAACCATTTGTTTTGTAGGCTGAAGCAGTGTCACCATTCACGAAATATCTATCTTTCGAGAAATAGGTAGAGTAGGATAAGGTGGACCGTTCAAGGAATTTCGGAACCCTACAAAGTTACTAGCTTCAATACACTTGCATCTGCAAGAAAATGAAATGAAATGACGTGTTTATACAATAGAAATCAAATAGTATATTATCAAGAAGAATATACAAAAACAAGTATGCAGAAAAAAATTGTGCAAGAACCCTTCCAAAAAAATTTGTGCAACACCCATTTCAAAATCCTAGGTCTGTTCCTGTCTGTGTTTAATAAGAAGTCATCATAAATATATACTATCACAAGAACTATTTGCAAGATTTGAATTGCTGATCTACTCAACACAAGACCCGTTTTGACCCATAATCTAGCCGACATATTTTTCCATGTATTCTATCAAATCCCCACTAAAAGTATACCTCAGAGCTAAAAAGGTAACTTACCCTTTTATAGTCGGTTTGATTCTTGCTATCATTTTTCATGTCGTCGCCAATGGTTTGTTATTTTGGATTGACTTTGGGCTTGAAGGAGTTTCTTTGGCAGTTGTTGTTACGGACTTGTGTACCTATTGTCAATGAAGATATAAGCAATTATTTAGTAAATTCTAGTGAATGATGCAACTAAATATTTCAATCAATGCATTATAATCTTATGATGGAAGTAATACATTTTCTCCCCTAAGGATCCTGAAAAACATGAATACAGTATAACCAATCGTCGTAGAAAGTACACTAACAATTGAAATATATGTATATGAAATTATAAACAGATTATGTAAAACATGGGAGGGAGGTTATACCAATTCTTACCAATTTCTTTAGAGACTTTCTGAGCCATAGGAGGTTCTTTATAAAATTTGTGATTTGAGGTGTAAAATTGTGGAGCTGGAAATGCCTGGTTAATATGACATTTCATTTATACACAAGTAGGTAAAATCATAGATTTGATAGAAAGTAGCTATAACTTAAAGAATAATATACTCCGAACCAAAAGAAATATAAAAGCATCATCTAGGATAAAGAAAATACAAATAGTTTCAACTCATAATATAGTAACTATTATTGAAGTTCAAAGGCCGGTAGATCCAACCCGTTTGAACATGTTAGCTTGCTAATACCTAATCAACTAAATTTGTCACTTACGCAAAAGATGTGTTCAAATAATGGTATATCATGACGCAAACATTTAAATAATAATAATTGCGAGTTCTACCAAGTGGTTAACTTTTCGACCATGAACTCTACCCAACAATTATAATTATGTGAAAAACATTGTATGAAAATTTGCGTGGTAAAATAATTTAATTACATTACATATTATTTATCCACACAAGAAGTAGCATGTGTCATTCAATTAAAAAAAATCCATCCCAAAATACTCCCTCGCCCAATTCCTTTCCATTAGTACAATTCAAAAGTAACGTTATGTTCGCCTCAGCGTTCAAAGCAAATAGAAATCAAAATGAATCACACGAAAATATTATTATAAATTAGTTATAATAATGGAAAAAGACTAGAATGGAAGTAATACGGGATGGAAATTCTGGACTGAACCACACACACTACACCTTTATCATCAGTTATTTGATTGCAAGTATTAAATGATCTTTTGCCCTTCATACGTCCGAGATTAAAATGTTCTATGACTATTTCCTTAACTTCGAGCTCTATAGTTTCACAAATGTTTGTCATTCTTAAAGTTTTTTTTTGATAACCATGGTTTCCGACCTTTTGACTGACTAATGCACGGGTTTCAAACCCACCGCCACACATGCTCAAATTGGTTAAAGATCTCCCTTTTCAGGAGGTTGGGCGTGGCCACTTTAGGGTTGTTAGCATCTAGCAAGAATTGAACATGAGACCTCTCACATCTTAGAGTGATAGTCAGAAGTTCTTTTGCCTGCGGATCACCCGTGAGTGGTTATTCTTAAAGATTTTGGGTGTTCATACTATCTACTTTTCTACTAATTATTAAAATACCATCCGTGTACAAGTAATGAGTTAAGATTTTGTTAGCAAGACATTTAAAATAATCAAATCCGCATGTTGTTTGCTAGGAAGCGGATCTATCCACATGGATAGATTACCGCAATCTATAGAAGGGAACTAACTAATATGACACACCACAATCAAAAGTTTACGTCTTTAATAAAAAGAAAAAAAAGTTAATACTTGTGAAACATCGGTCAAGATTGCACGGGATCCATATTAACCAAACAAATTATTCTTCATCAAATCAAAGGAAGTAACCAATCATTTCCTCGTACGTAACCACTTATAAATTTTTAAAAAGTTGAACACCCTAAGTGCCCGGAAAGGGGCCCCCTACTATGTAATTAAATTGATCAACATCATCAAAATGATGACTAGCTACACTTTCCACAAAAATTTCATAAAACTTCAGTAAATTATAAATATGTGCTTCTAAAAATGAAACCCCAATAATTCATGCATGTATAAGTATTTAAACATGATTGCTGCTGATCAAGAATGAAGAGACATTTTCGCCCATCATTTGAAGCAAGATAAGATGAACTATGACGTTTCCTCATCTTTAACCTTTTCCAATTATATATCTTAAATTCTACCATCTTTTTGGTTAAAATGGTACAGATTTATGTATGTGGCTACACTGTACTCTTAAGTAAATTTCAAATTTATAGTTAACGCATCAGGGTAAATTATTTATTTTGTTAATTAGCTTGTTACTGTTATCAGCAAGTTTGTTAGATTTTTCTAACGAAAAGTGTATACACCTTTGGTAGTGTACAATGTACATAATGGTGAACATTAGATTTAATTTAAATGACCCATAACACATGGGGACAAGAACATTGTCTAAGAGCTATCAAACAAGAAGTTTCTAGTTAATTAAGAATGCACGGTTACACTCACTAGAGAGTAACCATTTAGTGGTTATAGTAGGTTTAAGGTTTTACCGCTACTAAGTAAAGATAAAGAAAACATTAGTCATTCTACATAAATATTGGAAAAACTGTTTGTTTAACGAGAACGATCAAGTCCTTAAAATGTATAGGGACTTGGTAATTCTATAGACGTTATTGTGACATGTCAAAAGGGAATGAACAAGTTTTTAAAAAAGTAGTCTGCGGATCGCATCATCACACAAAGAACCGTCACCATTTACTATAGTTTACTAGCAACAACAAAAAGTTCCAATAACCTACAAACAAATAAACTTTTCAGCTATTCTCCCAAGAAGCCCATAAAATAAGCTTACCCAAACACCCCCTAAATAAGCTAAATCAAGAGAATGCTATACTAATTACTGACACAAATATTACAAAATTGAAAAGAAAATGAAGACGTTGGTGTATTGATTGATTACCTTGTTGATGGATTGAACATGATTGATTCTGATCAGGGGACAAATTTGATGAAGTTTTTTTTTTCTCAAAACTTTTTTTAACTTCTTTAATCCTTCTTCACTTTAGCATCTTAAATTAATTTATTATTTTATGATCTAACGTGGGTCGGTGGAGCTAAGCAAATTGTTTTGTGGCTTGTAGGGTATTGCTTTCATTGGCTCTTTGTCTTTTTGTTGAGGATATATTTGTTCTTAATTTGATCAATTCATTGTTATTATATTCTTGGCTGATCGCACTTTATCGATTTATATATCACGTGTAAGATCAGCATGGTTGGGGGTTAGCTTCTGGGTGCTCAACGATATAAACCTTAACTTTGTAGTTAGGGTTTTATTATTTTTTTTCCTGTTTGCGCATGCTTGCGAGTTTGAGTTTTTGTTTGGTTGAAGTTTGGGTTTGTTTACTGAATGTGGGTTTGAGAGAAGATGATCAATAGGGGTTTTTTGAATTCTAAAGTTGCTACTGATGATGGTTCTAAGTTGGGAGAGGGGAATAATACATTAACACAACCTGTTATTGTGAATATTGATGAATTGAATCCTACTGTTGATTTGTCGAAGGTGTCGGCCACTAATAGTTTTGGTGAGTTGAGTACACCCTCAACGATGAACCCTAGTAGTGTTAGTTTGAATGTGGATGATGCTCCTGATTGTTCTATGAATGGTACTCAGAAAGTGGAGCCGATTCCACTTACGAATGATACATCACATGGTGATGACTTGGAGCCGGTTACAAGTGCTGATGTGAAGCACTTGCTATCTAATGCGCATAAGAATTTTGATGAAGCCATGACTAATATTCAACGGGAGATTGTTGCTAATAAGGCTTCCTCTTCAAGTGGTACTGGGCATAATTCTAATTCGAAAGTTTCTGGTCCTAATGCTTCTAAGGATGATACTACTAGTGGAGTGAAGTCGGTTTCTTACGTGGTTGCTACTTCTAATGAACCTCAGAAACATGTATCTAATTTTCGGAGGTTGGAATGTAGCAAAAAGTAGGATGATGTTGACCTTTCAGTTCCATTGAAAGTAGTGGAAGAGGTAAACACGAGGTTTGAGAATACCCTCTACGGTTATTTCCTTGGCCAACGCCTGGCTTTTCCTGTTGTTGATTACTATGTACGCAATGCATGGGCTAAGTTTGGTGTGCAAAAGGTTATGATGAATGCAAAGGGATTCTTCTTCTTTAAGTTCAATTCAAAGAAAGGTGTTGATGATGTGCTTGAAAACGGTCCTTGGCTGATTAGAAATGTTCCTATTATTCTTAAACCATGGACTTTGAACACTAATCTACTTAAAGAGCATTTGACTAACATCCCGGTGTGGGTTAAATTCCATGATGTTCCCCTTGCAATGTTTTCTGATGATGGCCTCAGTCTTCTTGCCACACTGATTGGCACGCCCAAAAGGTTAGATGCTTTTACAAGCCAAATGTGTAAGGAATCGTGGGGCCGTAGTAGTTTTGCAAGATGCATGATAGAAGTGAGATCGGATGAGGTGCTTCGGGACAGCCTCACTGTTGAGATACCATTACTTGATGGTACGGGTTCGACTATTGAGAAGATACAGGTTGAATACGAGTGGCAACCACCTCGTTGTGACAAGTGTAAGATATTTGGTCATACTCTGGCTGATTGTCCTATAGTTGTTATACCTCCTGTTCAGCCTACTAAGCCTGTTAATGATAGTTTCAAGACTGTCAATCACAAGAAGAAGGGAAAGCAAGGAGGTTCTACAATTCCGGGTCAAGGGGGGTTTACTAAACCTGTTGTGGGTAAGCAGTTTCAATATCAACCCAAAAAGACTCCTCCTGAACCTAAGAAAGCTGGTGGCACTAAGAAAAAGACTTCGGATTTGGCTAGTTCTAGTGGTACTAAGATTTCTACATCTAACCAATTTGATGCTCTTTATATGGATGATACGGATACGTTTGGTATTCCTACTTATGACACCAACAAGGATGTGGATGCTGGCCGTACAATGGAAGTTAATGAGGATGAGTCGGTTAAGACTGGTACTACATCACAAGAACCGCTTGTGAGTGATTCAATTGGAACTAAGGAAGTTGGTTCTACTCCTATAGTTGATAAAATTAGTAAGCTTGAAAAGCTACTTATCGATGGGAAAGCTACTCTTGTGGATGATGAAGGTCATCCTATTCCGTCCGCCTCTGCCACTAAGAGGGCTAACCCATTTTCCAAGGTGGGTGAGGTTGTGGTTTCTGATAGTGAGGAGGAGGAGGTTCTTAACACGTTCGACGAATCTGCTAATCTTTTTGGTGGAGGTCATGAACGTGAAGATGAGCTTGATGACTATGATGATTACTCGAAGCAAATTTACGATCTTCCAGGGGAATTGGATGCTCTTAATGCCATTTATGGCTTTAATCTCCAAGGTCGTAGGAAGTAGTTTATATGTTTGTCCGAGTCTTTCAATATTATGTGGTAGTGGTTTTGTTTTCTTTTCTAGAAAATAGGAAGTATCTTGTTATGTAAGCTTTTCGCCTATGTAACGGGCTGAGATATGGGATTCACTCATATCCGTTGTACTTAAATGTTTTTTGGAGTAATATATTTACCGGGTCGTTGACCTTTTACCCAAAAAAAATTTGATGAAGTTTTAGAAATAAGTGTTTTTAGGGTTTGAAAACTAGGGGTAAATTGAACAATTGTTGTATGGATTGGTGTTGGTTAGAAAGAGTTATATATATGCATTAGTAATATTTGCATTTAATGTTATGTAATATGTAATATGATGTAATGTTATACCTTGATTGGGGAAATTCTATATTTATGAATTCAGAACACCATAATATAATATTTACCCAAAATATGTTTTAACTAAATGTTTATTGAATATTCTAGCTCAAATATCACTCGATGCACGATACACATTTATGGTCCATAGAGCGTGGATAATATTTATAGGGACATTATTGTTTACTCACGCATATACGAGTTTGGGACTCGTCCTCTTCGAGTAATTTGAACATTTTAAACATTTTATGTTATTTGATGTAAAATTATGGAACTATTGTTTATTGATAAGTGAATTGCATATCGCTAAACTAATGATGCATTTTAGATGTAACAAATAAACATAATGTTATGCAATATCATGTAACTGAAAATAATATGATGCAATATGATATTGTAAATATGTTGTGTTACAATAATATTGTTTTTTTTGAAAGCATATTACAATAATATTGTAATATTGATAATTGTATATACACTAGTTCTTAAAAATATTTAATTCAAAATTTATAATAAATGTATTATTTCATATCTTTTGAAAATGAAATTATGTGTGCGAATATATGAACTTGTTAAGGTTATACAATTTCAAGGTCTTAAGAGTCTGAGTGCCTAAGGTGTTATGACACCATACACTTACCGCCACTTCGGTGTCAAATCACTTCAATATTTCAACATTTAACACCAAAAAGTCACCCCTTATTATAAAACCCTATAACACCACCTTTTGAGATCCACATTTTTTTCCTTTTCCAATTATTTAAACAAAATATATTTTCATTTATTACATAAAAATACTTTCATTTATTAAACAAAACAAAATATACTTTTCTTCATTAAAAAAAACACGCATGTACACTCTCATTTTTTAGTTTTATAAATGCTAGCATTTAACCAACACATTCTATAAATGGTATCATTTAACCAACACACACACTCTCAACACACACCAAAACCACAAAAACAACCCACTTAAATCCCCCATCCCTTCCCCCAGCACTAAAAAAAAAAACCTGCGTTACTCAATACGTTGTTGTATCAACTAAAAGGATAACGCAAGCCTAAACGCCACTAAGATGGTATTGTAATGCCGACAAATGCACTACCACTTAGGCATAACTCCGGCCTCGGTGTTACCGCAGCGAGAGCTCTAAGGTGTCATAACACCATAACACTAAAAAGTTCCTCCACCTCAGTGCCACATCATTTTAACATTTCAACATTTAACACCAAAAAACAGCCCTTATCACAACACCACATTTTTGGGACCCACATTTTTTTCTTTTCAATTTATTTAAACAAACTAACATTTCATTCATTAAATAAAAATACAAATTACAAATACATAAATAAAAAACAAACAATGTCGTTATAAAAAAAAAAGGAAAAAAAAAAGACTTGATTTGCACTTATTGACAAAATGCTGGTAAATAGGACACAAGATTTGTATTCGTCGAATGAAAATATCAAATTCGCAGACTTAAATCACTACAAATAGGATACATTATAACTTGATTTGCATTTATAACGTTATGATTTCTTCCCATTTTGATCTCAAGAAAGTAAAGTTAATTTGTTTATGAACACTCCTCCAGCTATGGGTCATATGACAACAAACAAAAAGCCACAATATTTAACTCCATATTAGAGGATTGGAGTCAAATGAATAATACTAAATACGTGAAATTACAGACAAAAAGACATTAGAAAACTGGTTAAGGCAGTCGAACAAGGAGGGTTGTTGTTCACATCCTCTGAAATAAGTTTATTCAGAACAATTGGACATCTGTACTTAATAAGAAATCATCATATATATCACAAGAACTATTTACAAGATTTGTATTGCTGATCTACTCAACACTAGAACGTTTTGACCCATAATCTAGCCGACATATTTTTCCGTGTATTGTATCCAATCACCCCTAAAAATCACGAAGCAGCTGCTACAATGTAACCCGTTTTGACCCATAATCTAACCAGCAAATTTTTCCATGTTGCGTACATGTGTATCCAATCCTAAATAAAAATTGCAAAGCAGCTCCTACAATGTGACCCATAATCTACCCGACATATTTTTCCATGTATTGTATCCAATCCCCACTAAAAATCGCGAAGCAGCTGCTACAATATGACCCGGTTTGACACATAATCTAGCTGACATATTTTCCCATGTATTTTTTTTGAACAATGATTATATTTTTCCTGTTGTGAATAATAAATAATGAAACAAGAATACAAAGAACAAGGAGATATAGAGAATGGAGAATTCAGTTTTATTCATCTCATAAAGAGGTATATTTATAATACAAGATAGAATATTCCGGAAGATAAATAATCTCCTAATATAAGTCAAATACCTCTAAGCAATATCCTATAAGATATGGACATCCATATTATAATTATCCATAACACTCCCCCTTGGATGTCCATTTTAGGATTATGCCTCGTTAAAACCTTACTAGACAAAACCCAGTGGGGCAAAAATCTAGTGAAGGAAAAAGAGTACATAATTCATTTATACGCTCGGGGATGTTGTCTCGTTAAAAACTTTGCCGGAAAACCCTGTGGGGACAAAACCGTGGTCAAGGAAAAAAATTGTGCAACGCGTATCTGCTCTCCCCCTGATGATCACATCACTTAAGCTCATTGAATCAGTAAAATGCACCTTAAAATGTCTTGATAGAATCACGTGACTAAATATTCTCTACATGTTGTTCGCATATCCAATTTAAGGATTAACATACGTCATAAATCTCATTAAAGTATATCATCATACTTCACAAGTTATAAATTTCCAACAAATTCAAAGTGAATGATAGATTACATCATGTATGATCATCCACACACTAGCTGAATTTTCCTCATCCCCCAATGTTACCTCCAAGAGAATTTGCCCTAATGGCCATGATATCTCGTTGCTGAAACCGAGGAGTGGTGTTGTGGTGGGAATCATATTCTTTATGATTTCTCGGCTAAGACAATTAAAGCAGTGCTCATAGAGTACCTTGAGGCACTTCTATTGTCCACATACTTCCTGTGCACGCGGTGTCTGCCCACTTCAGTCTTTCTCACCAACGGATCGTCATCCCAACCTTACCATTGGGGGGAAAGATACCTCCAAGTTTGGTTCTTCATGAGGGAATACTTTTTGTTTCACACTCTACTGCCAAGTCTGCACCTGGAATATGGCCGGAGCCTTGTCCTTAGGCGCGACTTCCTTCTTGCCGCCCTTGGCGGCTCCACTCTTTTGGCTGCCATTCTTGATCTCCTTCATCATGTGTGCTAGCTAGGCGGATCTGATTGCTTCCTCAATTTGCTTCTTCAACTGGAAACACTCATACGTGTGGTGTCCCCATTCCCTGTGGAAGTCGCAATACTTTTCCTTGTTCCTTAATTTTATCGAGCTTGCCATGGTGGGTGGAGCTGTGAACTTGACTGAGTTCATTGCCAAGATTTCCTTTGGTGTTTTTGTGAGGGGCGTGAATCAATCACTCTGCCCTAGAGCGTCCCTTGAACTTTGCCTTCCATTCAAATATCTGGCTGTTGGCTATCCTGGATCCGCCTTCATGAGGTTTCCATGAGGAGCGGTCTTGCTTCTTCCTTATCAAGTTTGTTGCGGCTGTTCACTGCGGAGAAATGCTGCGGTTACCTTCCACATTTCATCGACAGTTTTTGGGATATTGTCATTGAGTCTTTTGATCATCTTCGGATTATTGATTTCGTGCATGAAGCCCGAGATTCTCATACACTCCGGAGTGCCCTTCACATGCATGCTTTCAGCCTTAAAAAGGTCAACCTGTTGGCTCCCCTTCCCTTTGCTTGATGTGGTGGAGTTCCACCGGATCCTTGGTGTACTTCTTTTGCTGGAGGAAGTAGGATGGGAAGCTTCTCCGGAGGTCTTGAAAGTTATCGATGCTTTCTCATGGTAGTTCGTCAAATCACATGCTTGCATGACCCGTGAGAGTAGAGTTGAACATGTAAAACTGGGTAGGCATGGCCCATCGCTCTACCTTAGCTGCAGTACATAAATTTTTCACGTGTTCTTCTGGGAAACTGGTCTCGTTATAGGTTTTGAAATTTGAGGCCATCCGGGTCTTCTTTGGGAATTCAAAGTTCCTGATCCGTTATGTAGAGGGGTCTGTATCCTGAATATCGTATGGACGATAGAGGTCATCTGCATCACCTTCGTTCTTTTTGGATTTAGACTTCCAGTGTCCCCCAGCACTGTCCTCGCTTTCCAGCGATGTCAGTTCCCTTCGTCGTCCGGGGTCTGTATCCTCAATATCGTATGGACGATAGAGGTCATCTGCATCACCTTCGTTCTTTTTGGATTTAGACTTCCAGTGTCCCCCAGCACTGTCCTCGCTTTCCAGCGGTGTCAGTTCCCTTCGTCGTCCGGGGTCAGAGTATGCAGCTCTGTCTCCGGAGCCTCTCTCCCTTAAGTGGGGGGCATGGCTTTGGTTGCGCTAGGGGTTCTCCTCCCCTGCCTTTCCGAACTTTTTTCAGTTGAGTACATTCTGTCCCGCCTATTGCGCATTTGGCCTCAGCTCTTCGCTCTTTCGAGTGCGCCTTTTGGACTTGAGTTGGGAAAACACCTTCGACCTTTTCTCCCCCAGACGCGACCTGACGTCTTCTTATCTTTCCCCTAGGCGGGTAAAAACAGCTGACCAGGGATATTTTGTTCTTTCACAATCTTCTTGGGAGGGCCTCGTCTCTCCGCTGCTGAGTCTAGAAAAGGCTCTTTGGGAGTAGGAATACTCGGAAGGTCCAGACCTAACACTAGGACTGGCTTTTCGCTTCTTTTTAGCCCTTTTCTCTCCCAAGGATCTTGACTCAGAGTTTCGAGATTGTTCTTGAGACCGCGAACTTTTCGGTTCTTCATTATCGAAATCAAGGTGAGTTTGCACCTGCCTTAAATTCTCCTGATGAACCTTTTCGGCCATCAAGGGCAACAGTTGGTCGTAACGCTTATAGCAGAACTACCTTATTGCTTCATGTGGCAGCGGGTAAGAATGGTGCTCCCCTACTCCTTGGTTCTATGGATGGTTCGAATATGTCGACGGGTAAGGTTAAAGTTGAGCAAATGATAAATGTTTCTGCCCCGGTTTCCTTTGCAAACATGGTTGGTTTTGATTCTAGTACTCGAAAGGAAAAAAAAAATGGTAGGTCCACACAATGAAGGTGATACATCTATTGGTGTTGCTCTTAAGTCACAAAATTTTTAATCCTTGTACAAAATGAACAAGAGAGTCCTTATTATCCATTGCAGTTCCACTAGTAGTGTGAGCAATAGAGTCCTTATTAGCAGCAATATCAAGATGAACAATATCCATAGCTGCATCAAATTTCTTACGCGCATTTAAGACCATTTGCTCAACATTAAGTTGATTCGAAATACCAAGAACATCATGACCAGAATTACCAATGTTATCCACATGTGGTTGCGAGTTAAGGCTTGGAACCTAATAATTATAATCATTCGTGGACCTCAATTTTCTAGCCATTGGAGTAAAAAAACAAAATTTTTAATCCTTGTACAAGTTTACATCTTGGAGTAGAAGAATCACACAGTCCAACCCAAAAACTCTCCATTCCCTCTAGCGATTTTACGAAACCCCTACCTCCTTTTCAATCCGATCGATTCCTCCTCACTACAACTTCGATTCAAGCTTACTTTGATCGCTGCTTGTTACTGGTAGGGATTCAAGTCGGCTATTATTGGGTTTTTTCCTAATTGCATAGCTAGGGTTTAGTCGGTTCTGTTTGTTTTATTTACTATATCATTATCATTCATTACTGATTGGACATCATTGTTGATTATGGGTTAGTTAATGCGCACGAATGCTTTAAACCCTAATTTTTAATTAGGGTTTTCTCGGGTGTGTTTGAAGAACTCGACCTTGTCTTCTTGTTTTATGTTTGTTTGCATTGTGTAAGGGTATTTGATCTTTGTGATGTCGAATTATGGAGAGATGAACAAGACTAGTGCACGACCTCTGTCTAGTATGAATGTTGAGAAGCTGAGTGATCGGTTTAAAAGCTTAAAGGGAATAAACCCTGGTGGTAGTACACCAAGGCAAGCTGCTAGCGGTGGTGTGACCCCTAATGTCGAATCTGTTACCTCTACGATGGGAGATCATGGGATTAAATATGTTCCTATTGAGGCTGGAGTGTCTACTAAGGTTTTGCAAAACCCTAGTCTTGTATCTACCTCAAGTGATGATGTTGTTACCTCAATTGGTGATGTCAACGTAAACGATATTCTCAAGCATCAAGCTGGTGATCACTGTTTGAATGATATCAGTAATGTTTCGGATGTTAACCTACCTAAAGGTGATGATGTCCATGTTACTCCAAAGGCTGGAAAATTGAGGTCCACGAGTGATTATAATTATCAGGTTCCAAGCCTTAACTCGCAACCACATGTGGATAACATTGGTAATTCTGGTCATGATGTTCCTGGTATTTCGAATCAACTTAATGTTGAGCAAATGGTCTTAAATGCGCGTAAGAAGTTTGATGCAGCTATGAATATTGTTCATCTTGATATTGCTGCTAACAAGGACTCTATTGCTCAGACTACTAGTGGAACTGCTATGGATAATGTTGAGAATGCGAAGACTACTGATAGTACTGATCTTAAATCTGGTTCTAACACTAATAATACAATTGGAACTGGAGTGAAGTCGGTCTCGTATGCGGGTGCTACTTCAAATGATCCTAAGAAATATGTGTCTCATTTTCGTCGATTGGAGTGTAGCATTAAAAAGACTGGAGTTGATCTTGCTGTTCCAATGAAAGTTGTTGAAGAGGTGAATACTAGATTTGAGAATACACTTTATGGTTATTTTCTTGGTAATCGCATTGCCTTTCCTGTTGTGGATTATTATGTACGCAATGTGTGGGCTAAATATGGTATACAGAAGATCATGATGAATGCTAACGGGTTTTTTCTTTAAGTTTAATTCGAAGAAAGGTGTTGATGATGTCCTTGAAAATGGTCCATGGTTGATTAGAAATTCACCAATTATTCTTAAACCATGGACTTTAAACACCAACTTTACGGGTTGAATACGAGTGGAAATCGCGAAGCAGCTGCTACAATATGACCCGGTTTGACCCATAATCTAGCTGACATATTTTCCCATGTATTTTTTTTGAACAATGATTATATTTTTCCTGTTGTGAATAATAAATTATGAAACAAGAATACAAAGAACAAGGAGATATAGATAATGGAGAATTCAGTTTTATTCATCTCATAAAGAGGTATATTTATAATACAAGATAGAATATCCCGGAAGATAAATAATCTCCTAATATAAGTCAAATACCTCTAAGCAATATCCTATAAGATATGGACATCCATATTATAATTATCCATAACACTCCCCCTTGGATGTCCATTTTAGGATTATCCCTCGTTAAAACCTTACTAGACAAAACCCAGTGGGGCAAAAATCTAGTGAAGGAAAAAGAGTACATAATTCATTTATACGCTCGGGGATATTGTCTCGTTAAAAACTTTGCCGGAAAACCCTGTGGGGACAAAACCGTGGTCAAGGAAAAAAATTGTGCAACGCGTATCTTCTCTCCCCCTGATGATCACATCACTTAAGCTCATTGAATCAGTAAAATGCACCTTAAAATGTCTTGATAGAATCACATGAATAAATATTCTCTACATGTTGTTCGCATATCCAATTTAAGGATTAACATACGTCATAAATATCATTAAAGTATATCGTCATACTTCACAAGTTATAAATTTCCAACAAATTCAAAGTGAATGATAGATTACATCATGTATGATCATCCACACACTAGCTGAATTTTCCTCATCCCCCAATGTTACCTCCAAGAGAATTTGCCCTAATGGCCATGATATCTCGTTGCTGAAATCGAGGAGTGGTGTTGTGGTGGGAATCATATTCTTTATGATTTCTCGGCTAAGACAATTAAAGCAGTTGTAACACCCCCATTTTTAAAGTTTGTCGCAGCGGAAAAGTAATTTGGGTGTTACGGTGAGGATCGAAGTTTTAACCACATAAAACGGTTTAAAAGAAACGTTTTGAAAGTTATTTGTCATTTAAATAATAATTTTGATAAAAATGAATCATTTGATTTAAAATCTTATGAACAGATATAAAGGCTTGTAAAAATGACAAATTTGATTTTTACACCATTTTAATTTATCAGAGTAATAAATGCCCACTCCGTGTCTTGTCCTGCTCCGTTAAATTACCTGAGATACACATGCTTAAAAGTGTCAACACAAAGGTTGGTGAGTTCATAGAGTTTTAGGAAAAACCCTTTATTTTGTTAGATTTCAGGAATATTTGGTATTGATAAAATTCAAACAGAAATGAAACAAGTATCGAGTATATTCATGAATAAATCATATAAATATTCAATCACATTCAATTAAGAATTAATAATCTTAACATGAGCTGGAAACTCATGATACTAAATCGATCAGAGAAATAATTCACATATGGGCGAACCTATACAGCTGTATCTAAATATATATGTTGAATACATATATATACTATTCCTTTATAGATATTGCACCAAGCCTCATGACACACAAGACGTTAACAGAAGGGGTGTTCTATCAAATCAATGACAGATTTTGCCCTCGATTCGTAGGTGATTTGCCAATTCCTACTGAATCTCACATATAGTGTATCACGACTAATACGACTAACCACATGCATAATGGCATTCCGTCAAGTATTAGTGGGATCGGATGTCAATCCAAACAGGTTTCGAATCTGTTCACTATATTCGCGCTCACGTTACGGTGATTAATGGCTCATGATTGAGGGACTATATGGCGATAAGCTAACTTAGACAATATCAAGGACTTATGGGCTCATTTAGCATAACATCATGAAATCAAGTATCGTATCACAGAGATCAATTTGAAAACAGTATCATTTGAATATCAGAAATTCAGTTTGAAAATAGTATCGCTTGAGTATCAGAAATTCAGTTTGAAAATATTATCATTTGAGTATCAGAAATTCAGTTTGAAAATAGTATCGCTTGAGTATCAGAAATTCAATTTGAATATATCGCCAGTAACACATTTATATCACATATCACAATAATCGAATTGGGAACAATTTTCACATGAATATCAATATTTCATTCAAATAATTCATCAATATAGATTTTTCACATATCACAATAATCACATTGGAAATATCAATATATTATAAATCACAAATTATATTATTTTAATATCAATTAGGAAATTGATTTGAATCATGTATTTTATTTTATTTCATATACTTATCCAGTTATCAAAGTATATGTAAGCATTTATCTCCCCCAATGAGTTAAAAACAATTATTTGAAATGGGGCTATGACTCACCTGGATTGATTTGAAAATGATGAAAAGTAAGATAGGATGAGGTTTATGGGAACGTCTTTAACACAGAACTTGATAAATATATTTATCAGAGAATATAACCAAATACTATTTGGTAAATACAAACGAATAACGAATAAACGTTTTTCGTTATGACGAATAGATGATGTGCAGTGAGATTTTTATGTCATGGATGATATGAAAATACTTTATATAAAATATCCATCGTAGTTTTACCTTTTTAAATCGTAAGTAAAAATAATAACTTTTTATATATCGTTATATATATAGTTAACGTAAAAATAAATAATATATATATAAAACGTAACAAAATGCATATGACGTGAGGGTTGCCGTAAAATAGAAAATAAAACAAGAATGTCAAATAAATAATGTGTAGTCCTTGTCCTTTTTCCAATTTTACACTTTTTATACTAACGACGTTAGCGTCACACCGTTAGTTCTTTTTATATATATTTACAATTTTAGTCCACTACATGTCCAATATTACCATCTAAACTTGTAAAAATATTATATTATCAATTTTTATCCTTTTTTTCTGTTTCTACATTTTTAGTTCTTAGTTTTCACAGTTTTCACATTTAGTCCCTATACATGTCGCCGCGTTACATTTTTAGTCCTATTTTTGCAAAAGTGATTATAAAAATTTTAGAAAAATTTCCGTGGCTTCTTTTATTACTTTCTAGCTTATTTCAACTGCTTATTCCATAAAAAGCTTATTTATTCTATCTAATGGGCCTTAACGAAACATTATATAAGCCCATTTAAAATTTTAGAGGCGAGGGCATGAAAATTCTTTTGGGCTTGAACTTGGGCTTCCTTTATGATTCTAAAAATATATTTTATAGGCCCAGTGGGCTGTTAAAACGTAAGGTCTTGTTGGGCCTTGGTTAAGCCCACTCGACAAAACTTAAGGTTTTTATATAAGTTTTAATTTGAAAAATCTTGTTGGTGTCGATTTACTTTGGCTCGATTAGGGGGTCAGAACGTGAATATTTTTATAAGTCGTGTACATGAAACTATTAGTCTTCTAGGTGGTCTATTAGTACGTATAAAAATATTGGGTGCTTGTTACGTGAAATTGAAAGTTATACGTAGGTTTTGTGGAGTGTTTAGCTCGTTTTTATATTTTGAAAGTTATGAAATATTTACTAAGTATTCTTGGGTAATTTATACGTGTGACATGATTTGAATTGGTCTCGTTATATGCATGTAACATGAAAATAAAGGTGAAACAAGTGTGCTACGTGACTCCTAGGCCTACCAAGATAGAGGCTAGTCACGTTTCGTGTTCTAAAAACAAATAAGTACGTATATATGTATACTAAAATGAAAGACGATGAAACAATATATATATAATGCATGACATATATTTAACGTAGGAAATGGATTGAGAAAAGTTGAAAACTACTTACAAACACCTTAAAGGTGATCAAAGTCGAGAGTGATAGGATAGAGCACAAGATTATCGCGTTTCCAATATATAACCCAAACGTTATATATATATTACAACCCGATTTCCTTTCTTGAGTCCAAGCTTATATACAATCGACTTATGAGTTTGTAGGAGTAGTTTTTAGAGCTGATGGGAGTATATGAAAGAGTATGGAAATGATATGAAGCTTAGTGCATGCATGGTCGTATATATGTATCAACTTGAAACGAATCGTGTGGTTTGGAAATTCATTCAAGAAACACAAGGACGATGCATGTCAGTGAACTAGCTTCCTAAATGAGTTTTATATTGTTTGTGAGAGCACAAAAGAAGGAATATGTTTGTGGTGAGTCATGTATGCATGTCGACACAACCATATATACATAAACGATTTACAAAATCGGTCATCACTCATATATACTTGATCATATTGAACATTTGAGCATAAAATCATCTTAGAAACATTATTAGGATCATTTAGAATCAAACGGGGATTAAAACGAATAAGAAATGAATTAATCACAATTCGTTTGGGTCGATTTATGGCTAAACGAAATGCCTCATAAAAATGTATCAAACCTCAACGTGTATACGTGAGATTCGACTCATTAATAGTTGGCTAGGAGCTTAACGAGATTGTGCAAAAAGATACAAGGGTCATGTGTAAAAATTAGGAATGAACGAGACGATTTGAAGTAGGTTTAGTCAAGTAGTATTATTATTAGAAATGAATTTTTGGGTTTTGGGTGTGGGCCGGTTGGGCTTAGGGGAATTTAGGGCCCGATTTGGTTTAGTAGTTAATTTTAGTAATTAGGTTTTTATTAATTAGGTTTAGTAAAATTAATGTTTTGTTAATTTTGTTAATAACTTGTTTTGTCGTTTGACGAATTTGACAATATCGTAATTGTAACCATTTTAATATACAAAGAAAATTTTAAATTTCCCCGTAAAAATGGTAATTACAATAATGACAAATATTATTTATTAAATTAACCGAAGTTAATTATGTGAATTTTCGCGAGGTTTTACAGTACCCACATGTCATTCTGAATTTCGTCCCGAAATTCAAATTTAATGTGATTACTTGAGTAAGGAATTTTTGAACAGAGGTTGTCGGGAGATTTTTATTCCTAAAACTAAGGAAACAGGATTCAGTTAGATTTACTTGTACCCAACAAGATAAGGTAACTGAAGTATTTAAGGATTGTGAATATTTGAAATTAGTGGTCATGAATAGTGAAATAACGGCAAGTAATAGTGCCCCAACGGTTGGGAATAGTACCCAACGGTCACCTTCTAACCTATATATACCACTACCAATTTCCACTCCTTCCATTAATCACTTTCTTCTTATTTTCCATCAA
The DNA here is from genome assembly GCA_030686995.1 of Artemisia argyi. NCBI lineage: Eukaryota > Viridiplantae > Streptophyta > Magnoliopsida > Asterales > Asteraceae > Artemisia > Artemisia argyi. Next base: position 28,630 of record JARVZY010001454.1, read on the forward strand.
AATGCCGCATCTCATAACCATCTTAGTGATTGTGTACGTCGTCCTTGCTGCTATCTACTTGGCGTACGTTCCGGATGAAGACTTTGGATTCTTGGTTGCGATCTTGATGTTTGTCGTACCCCTGACCATCCTTGCTATTACCGTCGACAAGATCTGGGGGTAAAATCTTAAGCTAGGGTTGTGTTGGATTAAGTTCTTGTTATGTTTTTATGTATTTGTAACGAATAATGAATAAAACTCGTTTTATTTTTAAGAATTTGTCTCATTATTTTTTTTTTAATATTTGGTTTATATTTATTTTTCAGCATAATTAAAGTGATTCATCCTGTGGTGGCTCTTGCTATTGTTTTGTTGGTGGGAGTCTTATTTGTCATTGCGGATCAACCTATTGAAGATTCCTTTGTTTGTATTGTAATAATTGTAACGATAGCACTTCCGATGCTAATTATTTGTTTATGTATTAATTTTTATGGATTTTAAATAAAAATTTCACTATTGATGTCTGTTGTTAGTTATTGTGAATTATTGGTGTTTTTCTTAATTATACTTTTGTTGATTCCTATCATAATGGTGATGACATATGATAGGTATTTATTATAGGTTGTTCAATGTATTATGAACAATTTATTTTATCTTTTTATCTTGCTTTTGAATGAAGATTGTTATTAAATTATTTGATAATATCATTGTTCCTTTCATAACATAATTCTTCCTAAATTATACATAGTTGATCAGGTTATGTATAATTGAAGACTAAATGATGTGATGTTTGGTTCAATCATATATTTCTATAAATTGTTTTAGATGGTGTTCAACGTGCTATTTTTATGATATAACACGTAATTTTTTGTTGAAATAAAGTGGAAAATTTTAGGATTCATATTATAATTCAAAAATTTATGGAGTAATTATTGTATATTTGTTATTTGGTAGATGAGACAGAAATTAAAATTAACTTGGATTATTATTATTATGGAAATATTACAAGGGAGATTTTTCGATACAGTAGGAAGATTATTGTTTAAGTTACATCCATAGTAACTTGAAGTGAAATACACGAAAGAAATACAACTTAGGAAATTTTAAACTAGATTTTATTTATCTTCAACAGGAATTTATTCATCTGTTTCAATCTAGTTGCCATTCCCCTGATACTATCAAGGTCTTTAAAGATTCTTCATTTTCTTGTAAAGGTCTTGGCTTTCCAATTAACATTGTAGTTTGGACATCGTTTCACATGATGACCATGTCCACCACATCCGTGACATACAATGGTTGTTGGTTGTACTTTCACTTCCTTAGTCCTGCAGCTAATTGTCTGATGACCTAATTTCTGACATTTCAGGCATCTAACCCTACATTTCCCGATGTGATGCAGGTTGCATTTTTGACACCAGGGTAGAGTTCCAAGATAACCACTTCCAGAAACAGGTGCGACAAGACAATTTCTATTAGCTATCTGATTGATTCCCAGCTGATGTTGATACTTCACGGTTTTCTAGATGTTTGCGATAACGATCTTGAGCATTGAAGATGTTGCAGTAGACGAGATTGACGGTTCCTGTGTCGGGTAGTTTCCTCTTCTGATTATTTCCATTTGGTAACATTCCATGTCTAATTCCTTGATGATGGTTGAGGGTAGGGTTGATCATTCCTTCTTGAATCTTTAAGTGAGGTGCTCTATACTTCATGAAATTTGCAGGGTTTTGATTACCAAGTATACCCGTCTCTCTTCTCGGATAAACTAAGGTAGTCCCTTCTAGAACCACCGACACTATGTCATTTACCAATTTCTGGATAGCTCCAGGAGTCATAGAAATTTCTGATGATGATTGATATGCATTGTTCATGTTGTCCATTTTCTGTAAACATAAATGAAACTCAACATTAGAATCCATATAATATCAGAAAATTTTAAATAATGAAGTTAATTATTTCGTTTATAATAGACTGAATTGACTCCCTACTGTAATCTAATTTCAAGATGTCTTTGTTGTATCATTTTATTAATGGTCAACTCTTGATATGGGATTACTAAGGAACAAACCGACTTGTCTATTTCAAATGAAGTTTAATTATCTTTTCTTCATTCTTTAATTCCACTTTCAAAAATTGGTATATAGACGATTCTTAAAGTTTTAGGTTAATTATGAAAATTTTTAAGAAATCTTAATTATTTGTAAGAAATCTTACGGTAGATTTGAATAATATTACAGACGTAAATAGAATATTAATAACTTGATCGATTGTCTTTGCAAGATAAACGATACAAGATCTTTTATTAATACTTCATTGATCTGTTATAGAATTATTTAGTTATTATAGAAATAACAAATGATGATATTTTTGCATGAAATATGGGGATTCATTACATGCATGATTTTATACGGAAGAAAGGATTGATTCACAACATATATATATATATATAACAGAAAGGATGTTATTATACAATATGTTTTGATTACACATTCTGAAGTTTCAGAATTATTGAACATTACAAGAAATATTAACCAAGTCTATTTGGTTTATTAGGAACAACAAGGAAAACTTGTAACTTAAGATTAGTTACGTCTCTGACGTAAATATCTAATTTCTTTCTCAAGCTCAAGCTGTGCAGCTTCCATGTTTGAGAAACGTTCTTGACACATGTTCATTTGGTTTGCCAACATACTCTCTAATGCGGCAATCTTTTGACCCTGGTTTCTGGCTGCATCTCTAGCCATCCATAGGGTTCTCTCAATATCTCCAATTCTTACATGTGTTTGACCGTGTTCTCTTCTTGCACAACGAACCCTGGAGTCCAAACTTCCAAGTTCCTGGTTGGTGTTGTCCTTTATTTCATTAATCTTTATCCCTATCTCACATATTGTTTGCCTTTCAGCATCAGCTCTCTTGAACAATGCATCAAGGTTATGGTCGTACCATTCAAATTGAGTTGGTCGTAACCCTTTTAGCTATTCAGTGTGAGTATCCAATATGCCGGCATGTCGATAAATAAGATTCCATATTGATTCAGGAGTACTTATACCGTAGTCGGGAGAGTTAGGTGAAGATAAATTATTTGGAGAATTAGGTATTGTAGAATCTAAAGTATAAGGTAACGGAGAAATTGGTTCAACATTCGTCCATGATATCTCTTGGCTCGAACCTTGTCCAACTTCGAACGTTGCCTGGTCACCAATCAAATTTTCATATGATTCGGTAGCTCTCCGGATTCTTTGACGTAAAGGTGAACGAATAGGTGACGACGGAGGTGATCTCGGATTGAGTACTATATTAGGTTGGGATTTTATTATTTGTACGTAAGGATCTTCATTATTTGGAGAATTCTTATTGATTGATGAGGTATTAGTATTATGGAGAGTAGAATTGATATTCACGGGCGTTCCTGAAGACATGCTACAGTAGTAACCCAAGAATAATATTTTATGAGTATTTTGTATGTTAAAGATATAACAATACAGATTAAATAACAATTGTGTAAGAGTAACTATTAAGCATGTAAGATAATCTCAACAAATAAAGTATGGAGCACGACAGTCTGCAGACACGAAGGGCATAAAACATTATGGTATAAAATCATTATTTTGAAAAATGAAGTTATAGTTTTAATGTTTGAAAACATTTAATTCTCTATAACTGTAGCTCTGATACCAATCTGTAACACCCCCATTTTTAAAGTTTGTCGCAGCGGAAAAGTAATTTGGGTGTTACGGTGAGGATCAAAGTTTTAACCACATAAAACGGTTTAAAAGAAACGTTTTGAAAGTTATTTGTCATTTAAATAATAATTTTGATAAAAATGAATCATTTGATTTAAAATCTTATGAACAGATATAAAGGCTTGTAAAAATGACAAATTTAATTTTTACACCATTTTAAATTAACAGAGTAATAAATGCCCACTCCATGTCTTGTCCTGCTCCGTTAAATTACCTGAGATACACATGCTTAAAAGTGTCAACACAAAGGTTAGTGAGTTGATAGAGTTTTAGGAAAAACCCTTTATTTTGTTAGATTTCAGGAATATTTGGTATTGATAAAATACAAACAGAAATGAAACAAGTATCGAGTATATTCACGAATAAATCATATAAATATTCAATCACATTCAATAAAGAATTAATAATCTTAACATGTGCTGGAAACTCATGATACTAAATCGATCAGAGAAATAATTCACATATGGGCGAACCTATACAGCTGTATCTAAATATATATGTTGAATACATATATATACTATTCCTTTATAGATATTGCACCAAGCCTCATGACACACAAGATGTTAACAGAAGGGGTGTTCTATCAAATCAATGACAGATTTTGCCCTCGATTCGTAGGTGATTTGCCAATTCCTACTGAATCTCACATATAGTGTATCACGACTAATACGACTAACCACATGCATAATGGCATTCCGTCAAGTATTAGTGGGATCGGATGTCAATCCAAACAGGTTTCGAATCTGTTCACTATATTCGTACTCACGTTACGGTGATTAATGGCTCATGATTGAGGGACTATATGGCGATAAGCTAACTTAGGCAATATCAAGGACTTATGGGCTCATTTAGCATAACATCATGATATCAAGTATCGTATCACAGAGATCAATTTGAAAACAGTATCATTTGAATATCAGAAATTCAGTTTGAAAATAGTATCGCTTGAGTATCAGAAATTCAGTTTGAAAATATTATCATTTGAGTATCAGAAATTCAATTTGAATATATCGCCAGTAACACATTTATATCACATATCACAATAATCGAATTGGGAACAATTTTCACATGAATATCAATATTTCATTCAAATAATTCATCAATATAGATTTTTCACATATCACAATAATCACATTGGAAATATCAATATATTATAAATCACAAATTATATTATTTTAATATCAATTAGGAAATTGATTTGAATCATGTATTTTATTTTATTTCATATACTTATCCAGTTATCAAAGTATATGTAAGCATGTATCTCCCCCAATGAGTTAAAAACAATTATTTGAAATGGGGCTATGACTCACCTGGATTGATTTAGAAATGATGAAAAGTAAGATAGGATGAGGTTTATGGGAACGTCTTTAACACAGAACCTGATAAATATATTTATCAGAGAATATAACCAAATACTATTTGGTAAATACAAACGAATAACGAATAAACATTATTCGTTATGACGAATAGATGATGTGCAGTGAGATTTTTATGTCATGCATGATATGAAAATACTTTATATAAAATATCCATCGTAGTTTTACCTTTTTAAATCGTAAGTAAAAATAATAACTTTTTATATATCGTTATATATATAGTTAACGTAAAAATAAATAATATATATATAAAACGTAACAAAATGTATATGACGTGAGGGTTGCCGTAAAATAGAAAATAAAATAAGAATGTCAAATAAATAATGTGTAGTCCTTGTCCTTTTTCCAATTTTACACTTTTTATACTAACGACGTTAGCGTCACACCGTTAGTCCTTTTTATATATATTTACAATTTTAGTCCACTACATGTCCAATATTACCATCTAAACTTGTAAAAATATTATATTATCAATTTTTATCCTTTCTTTCTGTTTCTACATTTTTAGTCCTTAGTTTTCACAGTTTTCACATTTAGTCCCTATACGTGTCGTCGCGTTACATTTTTAGTCCTATTTTTGCAAAAGTGATTATAAAAATTATAGAAAAATTTCCGTGGCTTCTTTTATTACTTTCTAGCTTATTTCAACTGCTTATTCCATAAAAAGCTTATTTATTCTATCTAATGGGCCTTAACGAAACATTATATAAGCCCATTTAAAATTTTAGAGGCGAGGGCATGAAAATTCTTTTGGGCTTGAACTTGGGCTTCCTTTATGATTCTAAAAATATATTTTATAGGCCCAGTGGGCTGTTAAAATGTAAGGTCTTGTTGGGCCTTGGTTAAGCCCACTCGACAAAACTTAAGGTTTTTATATAAGTTTTAATTTGAAAAATCTTGTTGGTGTCGATTTACTTTGGCTCGATTAGGGGGTCAAAACGTGAATATTTTTATAAGTCGTGTACATGAAACTAATAGTCTTCTAGGTGGTCTATTAGTACGTATAAAAATATTGGGTGCTTGTTACGTGAAATTGAAAGTTATACGTAGGTTTTGTGGAGTGTTTAGCTCGTTTTTATATTTTGAAAGTTATGAAATATTTACTAAGTATTCTTGGGTAATTTATACGCGTGACATGATTTGAATTGGTCTCGTTATATGCATGTAGCATGAAAATAAAGGTGAAACAAGTGTGCTACGTGACTCCTAGGCCTACCAAGATAGAGGCTAGTCACGTTTCGTGTTCTAAAAACAAATAAGTACGTATATATGTATACTAAAATGAAAGACGATGAAACAATATATATATATATATATATATATATATATATATATATATATATATATATAATGCATGACATATATTTAACGTAGGAAATGGATTGAGAAAAGTTGAAAACTACTTACAAACACCTTAAAGGTGATCAAAGTCGAGAGTGATAGGATAGAGCACAAGATTATCGCGTTTCCAATATATAACCCAAACGTTATATATATATTACAACCCAATTTCCTTTCTTGAGTCCAAGCTTATATACAATCGACTTATGAGTTTGTAGGAGTAGTTTTTAGAGCTGATGGGAGTATATGAAAGAGTATGGAAATGATATGAAGCTTAGTGCATGCATGGTCGTATATATGTATCAACTTGAAACGAATCGTGTGGTTTGGAAATTCATTCAAGAAACACAAGGACGATGCATGTCAGTGAACTAGATTCCTAAATGAGTTTTATATTGTTTGTGAGAGCACAAAAGAAGGAATATGTTTGTGGTGAGTCATGTATGCATGTCGACACAACCATATATACATAAACGATTTACAAAATCGGTCATCACTCATATATACTTGATCATATTGAACATTTGAGCATAAAATCATCTTAGAAACATTATTAGGATCATTTAGAATCAAACGAGGATTAAAACGGATAAGAAATGAATTAATCACAATTCGTTTGGGTCGATTTATGGCTAAACGAAATGCCTCGTAAAAATGTATCAAACCTCAACGTGTGTACGTGAGATTCGACACATTAATAGTTGGCTAGGAGCTTAACGAGATTGTGCAAAAAGATACAAGGGTCGTGTGTAAAAATTAGGAATGAACGAGACGATTTGAAGTAGGTTTAGTCGAGTAGTATTATTATTAGAAATGAATTTTTGGGTTTTGGGTGTGGGCCGGTTGGGCTTAGGGGAATTTAGGGCCCGATTTGGTTTAGTAGTTAATTTTAGTAATTAGGTTTAGTAAAATTAATGTTTTGTTAATTTTGTTAATAACTTGTTTTGTCGTTTGACGAATTTGACAATATCGTAATTGTAACCATTTTAATATACAAAGCAAATTTTAAATTTCCCCGTAAAAATGGTAATTACAATAATGACAAATATTATTTATTAAATTAACCGAAGTTAATTATGTGAATTTTCGCGAGGTTTTACAGCAGTGCTCATAGAGTACCTTGAGGCACTTCTGTTGTCCACATACTTCCTGTGCACGCGGTGTCCGCCCACTTCAGTCTTTATCACCAACGGATGGTGATCCCAACCTTACTATTGGGGGGAAGGATACCTCCAAGTTTGGTTCTTCATGAGGGAATACTCTTTGTTTCACACTCTACTGCCAAGTCTGCACCAGGAATATGGGTGGAGCCTTATCCTTAGGTGCGACTTCCTTCTTGCCGCCCTTGGCGGCTCCACCCTTTTGGCTGCCATTCTTGATCTCCTTCATCATGTGTGCTAGCTAGGCGGATCTGACTGCTTCCTCAATTTGCTTCTTCAACTGGAAACACTCATACGTGTGGTCCCCCTTTCCCTGTGGAAGTCGCAATACTTTTCCTTGTTCCTTAATTTTATCGAGCTAGCGATGGTGGGTGGAGTTGTGAACTTGACTGAGTTCATTGCCAAGATTTCCTTTGGTGTTTTTGTGAGGGGCGTGAATCGATCACTCTGCCCTAGAGCGTCCCTTGAAGTTTGCCTTCCATTCAAATATCTGGCTGTTGGCTATCCTGGATCCGCCTTCATGAGGTTTCCATAAGGAGCGGTCTTGCTTCTTCCTTATCAAGTTTGTTGCTGCTGTTCACCGCGGAGAAAATCTGCGGTTACCTTCCACATTTCATCGACAGATTTTGGGATATTGTCGTTGAGTCTTTTGATCAGCTTCGGATTATTGATTTCGTGCATGAAGCCCGAGATTCTCATACACTACGGAATGCCCTTCACATGCATGCTTTCAGCCTTAAAAAGGTCAATAAATGCTCCTGTTGTCTCCCCTTCCCTTTGCTTGATGTGGTGGAGTTCCACCAGATCCTTGGTGTACTTATTTTGCTGGAGGAAGTAGGATAGGAAGCTTTTCCGGAGGTCTTGAAAGTTATCGATGCTTTCTCATGGTAGTTCGTCAAATCACATGCTTCCATGACCCATGAGAGTAGAGTTGAACATGTAAAACCAGGTAGGCATGGCCCATCGCTCTACCTTAGCTGCAGTACATAAATTTTGCACGTGTTTTTCTGGGAAACTGGTCTCGTTATAGGTTTTGACATTTGAGGCCATCCGGGTCTTCTTTGGGAATTCAAAGTTCCTGATCCGTTATGTAAAGGGGTCTGTATCCTGAATATCGTATGGACGATAGAGGTCATCTGCATCACCTTCGTTCTTTTTGGATTTAGACTTCCAGTGTCCCCCAGCACGGTCCTCGCTTTCCAGCGGTGTCAGTTCCCTTCGTCGTCCGGGGTCAGAGTATGCATCTCTGTCTCCGGCGCCTCTCTCCCTTGAGTGGGGGGCATGAATTTGGTTGGGCTAGGGGTTCTGCTCCCCTGCCTTTCCGAACTTCTTTCAGTTGAGTACAATCTGTCCCGCCTATTGCGCATTTGGCCTCAGCTCTTCGCTCTTTCGAGTGCGCCTTTTGGACTTGAGTTGGGAAAACACCTTCGACCTTTTCTCCCCCAGACGCGACCTGACGTCTTCTTGTCTTTCCCCTAGGCGGGTAAAAACAGCTGACCAGGGATATTTTGTTCTCTCACAATCTTCTTGGGAGGGCCTCGTCTCTCCGCTGCTGAGTCTAGAAAAGGCTCTTTGGGAGTAGGAATACTCGGAAGGTCCAGACCTAACACTAGGACTGGCTTTTCGCTTCTTTTTAGCCCTTTTCTCTCCCAAGGATCTTGACTCAGAGTTTCGAGATTGTTCTTGAGACCGCGAACTTTTCGGTTCTTCATTATCGAAATCAAGGTGAGTTTGTACCTGCCTTATATTCTCCTGATGAACCTTTTCGGCCATCAAGGGCAACAGTTGGTCGTAATGCTTATAGCAGAACTACCTTATTGCTTCATGTGGCAGCGGGCAAGAATGGTGCTCCCCTATTCCTTGGTTCTATGGATGGTTCGAATATGTCGACGGGTAAGGTTAAAGTTGAGCAAATGATAAATGTTTCTGCCCTGGTTTCCTTTGCAAACATGGTTGGTTCTGATTCTAGTACTCAAAAGGAAAAACAAATGGTAGATCCACACAATGAAGGTGATACATCTGTTGGTGTTGCTCTTAAGTCACAAAATTTTTAATCCTTGTACAAAATGAACAATAGAGTCCTTATTATCCATAGCAGTTCCACTAGTAGTGTGAGCAATAGAGTCCTTATTAGCAGCAATATCAAGATGAACAATATCCATAGCTGCATCAAACTTCTTACGCGCATTTAAGACCATTTGCTCAACATTAAGTTGATTCGAAATACCAAGAACATCATGACCAGAATTACCAATGTTATCCACATGTGGTTGCGAGTTAAGGCTTGGAACCTGATAATTATAATCATTCGTGGACCTCAATTTTTTAGCCATTGGAGTAAAAAAACAAAATTTTTAATCCTTGTACAAGTTTACATCTTGGAGTAGAAGAATCACACAATCCAACCCAAAAACTCTCCATTCCCTCTGGCGATTTTGGTGATTTTACGAAACCCCTACCTCCTTTTCAATCCGATCGATTCCTCCTCACTAAAACTTCGATTCAAGCTTACTTTGATCGCTGCTTGTTACTGGTAGGGATTCAAGTCGGCTATTATTGGGTTTTTTCCTAATCGCATAGCTAGGGTTTAGTCGGTTCTGTTTGTTTTATTTACTATATCATTATCATTCATTACTGATTGGACATCATTGTTGATTATGGGTTAGTTAATACGTATGAATGCTTTAAACCCTAATTTTTAATTAGGGTTTTCTCGGGTGTGTTTGAAGAACTCGACCTTGTCTTCTTGTTTTATGTTTGTTTGCGTTGTGTAAAGGTATTTGATCTTTGTGATGTCGAATTATGGAGAGATGAACAAGACTAGTGCATGACCTGTGTCTAGTATGAATGTTGAGAAGCTGAGTGATCGGTTTAAAAGCTTAAAGGGAATAAACCCTGGTGGTAGTACACCAAGGCAAGCTGCTAGCGGTGGTGTGACCCCTAATGTCGAATCTGTTACCTCTACGATGGGAGATCATGGCATTAAATCTGTTCCTATTGAGGCTGGAGTGTCTACTAAGGTTTTTCAAAACCCTAGTCTTGTATCTACCTCAAGTGATGATGTTGTTACCTCAATTGGTGATGTCAACGTAAACGATATTCTCAAGCATCAAGCTGGTGATCACTGTTTGAATGATATCAGTAATGTTTCGGATGTTAACCTACCTAAAGGTGATGATGTCCATGTTACTCCAATGGCTGGAAAATTGAGGTCCACGAATGATTATAATTATCAGGTTCCAAGCCTTAACTCACAACCACATGTGGATAACATTGGTAATTCTGGTCATGATGTTCTTGGTATTTCAAATCAACTTAATGTTGAGCAAATGGTCTTAAATGCGTGTAAGAAGTTTGATGCAGCTATGAATATTGTTCATCTTGATATTGTTGCTAATAAGGACTCTGTTGCTCACACTACTAGTGGAACTGCTATGGATAACTTTGAGAATGCAAAGACTACTGATAGTACTGATCTTAAATCTGGTTCTAACACTAATAATACAATTGGAACTGGAGTGAAGTCGGTCTCGTATGCGGGTGCTACTTCAAATGATCCTAAGAAATATGTGTCTAATTTTCGTCGATTGGAGTGTAGCATTAGAAAGACTGGAGTTGATGATGAATGCTAACGGGTTCTTTTTCTTTAAGTTTAATTCGAAGAAAGGTGTTGATGATGTCCTTGAAAATGGTCCATGGTTGATTAGAAATTCACCAATTATTCTTAAACCATGGACTTTAAACACCAACTTACTGAAAGAGGATTTGACCAACATTCCGGTGTGGGTTAAATTTCATGATGTTCCTCTTGCTATGTTCTCTGATGATGGTCTTAGTCTTCTTGCTACATTGATTGGTACACCGACAATGTTAGATGCTTATACTAGCCAAATGTGCAAAGAATCATGGGGCCGTAGTAGTTTTGCAGGGTGCATGATTGAAGTAATGGCTGATGAGGTACTTAGGGATAGTATCACTGTTGAGATACCTTTGCTTGATGGGACAGGTTTGATTATTGAGACGATTCGGGTTGAATACGAGTGGAAACCGCCTCGTTGTGATAAGTGCACGGTATTTGGTCATATTCTGGTTGATTGTCCTAAATTTGTTTCACCTACTACTCATACTACACCAATTGTTAATGATGGTTTCCAAACCGTTAATACTAAGAAGAAGAGTACTACTGGTGGTCAAACGGGTTCTACTAAAGGAGGTTTTTCTAAGCCTAGTATGGGTAAGAAGATGCAATATAGACCCAAAGCGTCTCCTCCTGAACCCAAGAAAGTGGATGCCAACAAGAAAAAGGCTGCTGATGTGGCTAGTACAAGTGGAATTGGTACGAAGATTGATACATCAAACCGTTTTGAGGCCCTTCATATGGATGACACTGATGACTTTGGTATTCCTACCAATGAAGTGACTAAGGATGTGAATTCTGGTATTCCAAAGGAAGCTAAGGAAGACGGGTCTTTAGAGACTGGTAATACATCACAAGAGCCGCTTGTGAGTGATTCAATGGAAACAAAGGAAGTTAATTCTACTCCTTTAGTTGATAAAATTGGGAAGATTGAAAAGCTACTTATTGATGGGAAAGCTACTCTTGTGGATGATGATGGTCATCCTAGTATAAAGGTTGATTATCCAGGGTCTACTTCTTCAACTAAGAGGGTTAACCCATTCTTTAAGGTAGGAGAGATTGTTGTTTCAGACAGTGATGAAGACGAGGTTGTGAATACGTTTGATGAGTCGATGAACCTATTTGGTGGTGGTCATGATCGTGAAGATGATTATGATGACTACGATTATGATGACTATGCGGATCAGGTCTACGATCTTCCAGGGAATTTGGATGCTTTATATGACACGTATAGTATCAAGCTCCAAGGTTTTGGTAGAAAGTAATTTTGTTTTCATAGGAGTCTAGTGCTATCTTTGTGTAATGGTTTTCTTACTTAGAGAATTGGAAGTATCTTGTTATGTAAGTTTTTCTGCCTATGTAACAGGCTGAGATATGGGATTCACCCATATCCTTTGTACTTAAATGTTTTTTAGAGTAATATATTTACCGGGTCTTTTGACCTTTTACCCAAAAAAAAAAAAGTCACAAAATCTTGTTACGAATAATACGACTATGGCTTCGATTACCAAAGTTGCGTGTACAATTTTCGAAGAGGCACTTAATGGTGTTTCTTATGCTAATACATCTATACATTCAAATGTTAAAGCGGTTAAGACACCCGCGACTAATTCTAATGTGGATGCCCCCTCGACTTATGCTTCTAAAATCAGCCCTTCGTCTTCTAATAAAGCTAATTTACTCATCTTTTGTTTGCAATATAAACATCACCACACATGAAAATTTTATATTAAGAGTTCCATTAATTTCATAGATCAAAATGTCTGTCATCTCCGAAAGAGATAGTTAAGCAGCTTTCCCGGATTCAATTTATACCAAAGCCCTTTAGTAGTTACCGCCCCCTTCATCTGACAACCTCTCATTTCTTTGACTACTCACCGGGTAAAAATCGCGTATCAAGTTGATGTTACCCTAAACGTTACAAACTAGTTATTATATTTCCTTTTTCCAAAAAAATAGATTTCTCAATTCTTTTTAATAGTGAAAAGCTATGGGTTCCACTCATTGGCAAAAATTGTATCTTACATTACCTTTTTTTGTCAAATTTGCAGACAATTTATTAAAAAGTCATGTTAAATATGTAAAAGGTCTACAAAGCAAATTCAATATGTTAAAAGAGAAAAAAAAGAAAAGATAGGTGCCACGATTACAAAAAAATGAAGCTAATCATAAGCCATTATAATACAAATTAGAAACCCAAAAAATTGAGAAGGCTACATATTCATTAATTCTACAAAAAATTGAAACTACATATATCTATTGATACATAAACTATCCTTACATAAAAGATATTTGCTCCCTCTAAAAGAGTTATATTTGCTCCCTCTACCAGCAATTCTCTAGATTACAAACTAGGATATTACTTGGTGCTACATAATTGCAACACCAAGTAATCATCTGTCCGATTTGTTGTCACAACTCACCATTTCAGGTCATTTCAGGTCATTTCCCGACTTTGGAAAAACACTATTCATCAAAACACTATTCATCAGTTTACTATTCATCATTTTTGGTGTCAGTTTGACATTCCGAGAAGCATTCAGAAATTTTACTATTCACTAAACACTATTCATTGCCGGAAAAGTTTTCACTATTCACTTGCATTACACATTTCATCGTAAATTTAGTTTACGGGTATTCAAATTCGCGTAACCGGATTGTTTTAGGTGCGAATTCATTTCATTAGTGTTAAGGACACTGCATACGGACTAGAGACAGTCTGCATATCATCATAACAGCATTTACATGTTATACCACTCTTAGGATTTTCAAATTTACATATTTGATACATTTAACATTTTTCTTATAATTATTTATACTAAACGTTAACACCCGGTTTATACACGACGAATATATCTAAATATTCCCACAATGGTCCCGACATATTTTTATATCCATTTTATCATCATAAAAGTTATAACATTCATTTACCCAGTATTTTGGAAATTTATTTTATTTATAACGTAAGCTTATGAATATTACGACGGTTTTCGTGAAAACTAAACAATAATCACTCGAACACTCAGTAATTGTACCCAACATATTTTTATCATTGTTATGACTTTATTTTGTCCCGGTTAACTTCATTAACATTTATTTCTATCAAACCCGATACCAGATTTACGTTTCGCGATTTAAACTTTACGGTTTGCGATTAACGGAACCAAAACCGACTCCGTGAACTAGATTTTACCAAGCTTCTTACATACTCTTCCTATTTTTTTTCACATGTGCCGCCCCCCCATCCACATGTTTCTTCCACTTGATCACTTATTTACAAAAATGCCATTTAAACTAGATATTTACCAAAGTTACCAAATCAAACTTTGTATCCTCATTTTCCTTAGCAATTTTGATCATTCTCTCTTTCTCCTCTCCGTAAGCCACGACCAAGAATCAAAAACAAGGAAGAAACCATGGATTTTCAAAGTACAAAGCATCAAAGTTGTTCATTTCATCATCCTAATCAAGAATCATAACACAAAAACACAAGTAATCCAAGGTTTCTAATCATCTAATCACCTATTATTTCAAAGTGAGTATTCAAATTTATTTTCATGTTTTCATCTAATTAACATATGTATCTCATGGTATTCATGCTTGATTTCATGCACAAACTAGTTATACCACTTTATTTTTGTATACTTTTTGAACATACAAACCCTAGATTGTGATTTAGGTGTTCCTTTGTTAAATTAACTTGATTACTAGTGATTAGGAACCCATGGCACCCTAAGAAGGTGTATGGTAAGATTAGACTAGCTTTGTGGCGTTTGCAAGAGATTTGGTGATGTTAGAAACTAGTTTAGAACCTTGGAAATGGTTTTGGAACATATATTTATACCTACTGTCCCAAAAATGAAAATACAGAAAACTCAGTAACTCAGGGGAACTTTTCAACCAAAGATTTAGAAAATACTTTCAAAAACGAAGCCGTAGGCGAAAGAACGGGTTAAAACGAGTTTATAACGAAGGAGATATGATTTTTGCAAGTTTATTGACGAAAACTATTTTTCTGAAAATTGTTGCTGTTGGACGTTTTTCGTCGGACAAAACGAGGCTTTAGACATAACCCGGAGGAGTCTAGCTTCCCAAAATATATTACTACATACTAAGACGTAACCGTGGATATAAAGAACAAGTAAAACGGGCTTATAACGACAAAGATATTCACGTTTGAATATCGGCAAAACTCATTTCATTTTGACAGCTTTTACTAATATTAACACTAAAACTACGTAGTAACTTTAGAAGCTAGAAATAATACCAAGTACCCAATTTTATAACTAACGAAGTATTAGTTATTACAAGTATATTTTTATCACTACAAGGCGTTATTTCAAGGATTTCAAACCGAGGATTTCAACACTAACATTGGTACATACGATATATATATAAGTATATATATTGCAACTAGTTTTATTTTTCTAATAGCCATATTTTCCTAAGTCTTGGAATATATATTTTTGATAACACAAGTGTTTTTCCAAAGAGTAGAGTGGTATAGGAAACATGTGCATGGACATACATAACATCATTTCATGATCTAAAGTAGATCGTTCATCATTCATATTAGGTTGCGGTTAGAGATCGAACCTCATTTCTGTGTATACACTTTTGTCATTGTAGCTGTTGCACCAGGTGAGTCATAGCCCCTACTCTTTCTATACTTGTTTTAACTCTTTGGGGGAGATACATGCTCAACTACTTGCTTACTTGTACAGATACTCAAAACATTTATACTTGATTACATTTATACTTGATTTCATTTATACTTGATAACACTTATACTTGATTGCATTATACTTGATTTCATATATACATGATTGATACATGCACAAATACTTATTTGATACTTGAAACGTTTAAACTTTTATACTTTGGGAAATGGCACCCAGAAATCTTTTATACTTTGGGAAATGGCACCCAGTAATCATACATACATGATTGTGAAACTTCCAGTGGCTCCAAATTAAGTTGTTGGATGACCATTGAGACATACATACAAACGTGAGATCTTCGGAGATGAAGTATAGACTCACGACTAATTGCTTAACTGTTGTGATGAACTTATACATGTTTTACTGATACTATATATGTTAGCAGTGGGTTGTGAACACACAGGTTGCAAGTCTCTTATGGCGGGACTTGCAACTGAGTGGATTTACGATGCCTTTGCTGGGACAACTTCATCCATATGCATTACATTCTTTTTCACAAGATTCTATGAACTCACCAACCTCGTGTTGACACTTTAGCATGTATTTTCAGGTATTAAGCAATGGCACGCTACAAGAGGTTTTGGCAGGGCAGGGCATGGTCATAGAAGACTCTGATTTAATTATTTGGGGACCGTTTTTAACTATTTTAATGGCCTACTTCCGCATTACTTTTAACAATGTAAATTCAACATTTTGATTTAACTATTTTATTCAAAATGATTCAAGTGCAAACCATTTTTGAACTTGTGTCGAGATACCAATTGAGTTACACCCCAGCTACATGTATGCTTCCGCTGGACCCGATTTTGGGGGTGTGACATTTGTAGTCAACATTATCGTATGTTACATTCCTTCATACCGGAATATGGTTTTCTTACGCAATGACAAGATCTTCATGTCAAATGAAACAAGGGAGAACAGCGATGGATCTTTCAAGAGCAGTTTCATGCGTAAACACCTACAACATTCGGCGATGAAACCATATTCACAAGTTATAATATTTTATAATATAATTTGTGAATATGGTCTAATCGTCGATGATCCATCGACCTCTCACACTCACATTTCACTGGAAATGAAACTTTTGTCACTGAACTTGACAAGATAGTTTTGATGGTCACCCTGGCCAGAAATTATCACTATTTGGAAAGTTAATAGTTTTGCATAAAACTTTTGATCAAAACGATAAATATGAAGAAATTATCTGACAATGCTAAAAAGAACCACAACAACAGCCATAGATGATTCAGGACTTAGAGAGTGGTGGATCATTACTTTCATAGAAACCCGCCATGAGTGTAAATGAGAAATCCAATGTGCTGAAGCCGATCTTGGTGCCCCAAAGGCATGATACGAAAATCTGTGTGTTAACCACAAAAGAGATTGGTGGCTCAGAGAGCGGTGAATCATCACTATCTTCAACAGCTTTAGTGACTGTAAACTATCAATAATGAATCCAAGTTCTTCCTCGATTAATGGAAAGCAGCATGATAAATCTCTGGATGTGTCATCTCCATGAATATATTTTTTTTGGGTAAAAGGTCAACGACCCGGTAAATATATTACTCCAAAAAACATTTAAGTACAATGGATATGAGTGAATCCCATATCTCAGCCCGTTACATAGGCGAAAAGCTTACATAACAAGATACTTCCTATTTTCTAGACAAGAAAACAAAACCACTACCACATAATATTGCAAGACTCGGACAAAAATATAAACTACTTCCTTCGACCTTGGAGATTAAAGCCATAAATGGCATTAAGTGCATCCAATTCACCTGGAAGATCATAAATTTGCTTCGTGTAATCTTCATAGTCATGAAAATCATCTTCACGCTCACGACCTCCACCAAATAGATTTGCTGATTCGTCGAACGTGTTAAGAACCTCTTCCTCATCACTATCAGAAACCACAACATCACCCACCTTGGAAAATGGGTTAGCCCTCTTAGTGACAGAGGCAGACGGAATAGGATGACCTTCATCATCCACAAGAGTATCTTTCCCATCAATAAGTAGCTTTTCAAGTTTACTAATCTTCTCAACTATGGGAGTAGAACTAACTTCCTTAGTTCCCATTGAATCACTCACAATCGGTTCTTGTGATGTAGTACCAGTCTTAACCGACTCATCCTCATTAACTTCCATTGTTGTAGAAATCAAATGCATCCATTGTTGTAGAAATCTTAACCGACTCATCCACATCCATGTTGGTGTCAGAAGTAGGAATATCAAATGCATCCGTATCATCCATATTAAGAGCATCAAATTGGTTAGATGTAGAAATCTTCGTACCACTAGAACTAGCCACATCAGAAGTCGTCTTCTGAGTGCTACCAACATTCTTAGTCGTCTTCTTAGGCTCAGGAGGAGTCTTTTTGGGTTGATACTGAAACTGCTTACCCACAACAGGTTTAGTAAACCCCCTTGACCCGGAATTGTAGGACCACCTTGCTTTCCTTTCTTCCTGTGATTGACAGTCTTGAAACTATCATTAACAGGCTTAGTAGACCGAACATGAGGAATAACAACTGTAGGACAATCAGTCAGAGTATGACCAAATATCTTACACTTGTCACAACGAGGTGGTTGCCATTCGTATTCAACCCGTATCTTCTCAATAGTCGAACCTGAACCATCAAGTAAAGGTATCTCAACAGTGAGGCTATCCCTAAGTACCTCATCCGATCTCACTTCTATCATGCATCTAGCAAAACTACTACGGCCCCACGATTCCTTGCACATTTGGCTTGTAAAAGCATCTAACCTTTTGGGCGTGCCAATCAGTGTGGCAAGAAGACTGAGACCATCATCAGAAAACATAGGCAGTGGAACATCATGGAATTTAACCCACACCGGGATATTAGTCAAATCCTCTTTAAGTAGGTTTGTGTTCAAAGTCCATGGTTTAAGAATAATAGGAACATTTCTGATCAACCAAGGACCGTTTTCAAGCACATCATCAACACCTTTCTTTGAGTTGAATTTAAAGAAGAAGAACCCCCTAGCATTCATCATTACCTTTTGCACACCAAACTTAGCCCATGCATTGCGGATATAGTAATCAACAACCGGAAAAGCAAGGCGTTGGCCAAGAAAGTAACCGTAGAGAGTATTCTCAAACCACGTCTTCACCTCTTCCACTACTTTCATTGGAACTGAAAGGTCAACATCAGCCTTCTTCTTGCTACATTCCAACCTACGAAAGTTTGAAACATGTTTCAGAGGTTCATTAGAAGTAGCACCCACGTAAGAAACCAACTTCACTCCCGTACCATTAGTAGTATCAACCTTGTGAGCATTAGGGCCAGAAGTTACACTCCTATTCATATTCACATTTATCCCACGCGAAGGAGGAGTACTTGGAATATTAACTTTATTAGCTCCAATCTCACATTGAATTTTATTCATGGCATCATCAAAATTCTGATGCACATTATCAATCAAGTGCTTAACAGTATCAACACTTGTAATCCGTTCCAAGTCATCACCATGAGATGTATCTTTCGTAAGTGGAATCGGCTCCACTTTCTGAGTACCATTCTCATCCTCATTCAAACTAACACTACTAGGGTTCATCATTGAGGATGGACTCAACTCACCAAAGCTAGTAGTAGCCTTTTGAATATTACCAAGTGAAACCGGCTCCACCAGGTCATGTTTGCACCCAACCAAATTATTATCAATCATACCAGACGACAAATCAACACCCTCAACATTAACGTTATCATTCCCACTAGGCTTGGACAAATTAGTAGCAACTTTGGAATTCAAGAAACCGTTGTTAATCATCTCTCAACACCCACGACCAAAAAATCCAGACAAAACAGCACGCATGCAAACAAGAGGAATAATTAAACCCTAATCACTTAGGGTTTTGATAATATATGCCCAAATCACTAACCTGTATCCATAATGATAGACCGATGTTTCACAAGTATTAACTTTTTTTTTCTTTTTATTAAAGACGTAAATTTTGATTGTATTTCCATAATAATTAACTTTTTTTTTTTTCTTTTTATTAAACGTTACAAACTAGTTATTATATTTCCTTTTTCCAAAAAAATAGATTTCTCAATTCTTTTTAATAGTGAAAAACTATGGGTTCTACTCATTGACGAAAATTGCATCTTACATTACTTTTTTTTGTCAATTTTGCAGACAATTTATTAAAAAGTCATGTTAAGTATGTAAAAGGTCTACAAAGCAAATTCAATATGTTAAAAGAGAAAAAAAAAGAAAAGACAGATGCCACGATTACAAAAAAATGAAGCTAATCATAAGCCATTATAATACAAACTAGAAACCCAAAAATTGAGAAGGCTACATATTCATTAATTCTACAAAAAATTGAAACTACATATATCTATTGACACAGAAACTATCCTTACATAAAAGATATTTGCTCCCTATAAAAGAGTTATATTTGCTCCCTCTACCAGAAATTCTCTAGATTACAAACTAGGATATTACTTGGTACTACATAATTGCAACACCAAGTAATCATATGTCCGATTTGTAGTCACCATTATCGTATGTTACATTCCTTCATACCGGAATATGGTTTTCTAACGCAATGGCAAGATCTTCATGTCAAATGAAACAAGGGAGAACAACGATGGATCTTTCAAGAGCAGTTTCCTGCTTAAACACCTACAACATTCGGCGATGAAACCATATTCACAAGTTAAAATATTTTATAATATAATTTGTGAATATGGTCTAATCGTCGATGATCCATCGACCTCTCACACTCACATTTCATTGGAAATGAAACTTTTGTCACTGAACTTGACAAGATACTTTTGATGGTCACCCTCGCCAGAAATTATCACTATTTGGAAAGTTAATAGTTTTGCATAAAACTTTTGATCAAAACAATAAATATGAAGAAATTATCTGACAATGGTAAAAAGAACCACAACAACAGCCATAGTTGATTCA